>JBANCZ010002712.1:0-14815 GCA_037040025.1 Sphaerogastrella javana
GTTTATGGGCTTCGTTCAATGCGCGTTCCGCTGAGCGGCGCGTTCAAATGAACTGAACGTGAACTTGTTTGCAGTGAACTGCAGTGAACTTGTTCGCAGTGAACTGAAGCAACTAAGCGATGTCAACATTAAAATGGCAGCACGCTCATATGAATTATAATTAATAAAAACAATTCTACGTTTCTATATGTTAACAAATAATATAAACAAAATAAATATAATTTGCTTTTGACTTAGCGATGGCAATTTAAATGGTCGCGCATGAACTAGGGATGCGCGCTAACATTTCGTTTAGTTATCGATAAATTGAGCGCACAGCCGTTAGCATTTGAATTGCAGCAGTTGATATTTTTACATTTTAGTTTAAAATTTGTTGTTTTCCTTTTGAAATTATAAATAATAATCATAATGCTTTGGAAATTAATTTATTTATTGCTTTATTTATAGTTTTGTATAGTTTTTATATGAAAAGACCAAACAGCAGCTGGTAGGCCTAAAGTGCCTTACAAAATATCAAATTTCTGCGTATTTATAATAGAAGCTGGTGCGTTAAGTGTGTCAAAGTGATTGGGAGTCACTGTTTGAACACTGTGCCCGGTCTTCACAGCGATGTTGAACATGTTCTAGACCCAACAACCCCCAAAATCCCAAGCACGTGCTAACAGCGGCTAACAGTATAAGTGAACATAACCTCCCCCCTAAAAGAAGTTGGCCCAAAAGGCTGAGTGTGCTGGTTTTGGCAGGGATTTGCGGCACATTTAGCATTTAGCGTTACAATAGAGATAAACACGAATACATACATATTCATGTGGTGCTACAGCCCTCGAAAAGGCCGAGTGTATGACTCAGCGCAGAGAAATAGAAACCTTCCTTTGCAGCTGATTGACTCGACTGATTGACTGATTGATGGCATTCAATACAGTCATATACTTACTATATATGTATATCTATATATTGTTTCCTTTACTTTCTGAATGTTTACATTTGTGTGTATTCTTCTTAATTCTTGGATCTCTTTTATCTTATGCTCGGCCCTGGCATCGCTGCAAATGGCCATAAATTGAATAATGCGTTTTTAAGTGACGCTTAGACGCATTCTTCAGCAAATTGTGCAATTGTTCAACTGAGTGCACACACTCTCTCTCTCTCTCTCTCTCTCTCTCTCTCTCTCTCTCTCTTTCTCTTTAACTCACTCACACACTGTAGCTGTTGCTCTCTCTTCCTCACACATAGTTTGGCTTGGCACTATGCGGGATTTCTGATCGCAAGATGTGGAAGCAGCAGCCGGGTCTATGGACTCTGGGAATTAGAGCTCAACTCTGAGTGCTACGCATAGACATAGTTGAAGATTGGGCCGGAGAAAGAGGCAGAAAGAGAGAGCGAGATTAAGAGTGAGACAGAGAGAGAGAGTTGAGATCTTACAAAGCTGATTAGAGCCAACAAACTGTCAAGTGCCGCCGACTGCTGCACTCTGCTACGGGTATATTTATTATCTTGAATACAGATAGACTCTATAGACAACATCTCTCTCTTTCTCTCCCTCTCTGTCGCTGTCTTTATATAGACTAACAATCGCAGTGAGTCTGTTATCTGGGAAATACTTGAAATGCCAGTGACTGGCTTTAATTTAAGCACAAATGGAATATTTTTTATACGAATATATATATTTTTTTCCTATATACAATTCAGGCCCTGCAATTCTCTTCAGCTGCGCCCAGTGCAAACATTTTTACCCGAATCTAAACAAATTTTTGGCACACTGGAGAGGCTGGAGAGGCGCCCCTGGAACATCCGCTGAATATACTGAAGTACAGCATTTGCCGGGCCACATAACGGCACAGTTAAGGGTGTCACGGCGGCATGTAGAAGCTATAGAAGGGGGCGGAATGCCAGCTTGAAAATTTGTGCCGCGATTTGTATGGATTTTTAATAATATTCGCACGGCGTTCGGAAGACCCAATCGATGCAAAGGCACAGGAGCATGAATATTTGGCAAGTCTATTGGATGGGTATGGGGCATAACTGTATATATGTGCCATAGAGGCCCATCTCACAGTGTGTTGCCCTTAAAGAGCTTTAAGAGCTCCAGGAAAATGCTATACAATTCGCCCGCATGCCCAAAGAAGAAAGTAGGGAAAACCCAAATAAATAAATCACAGATAGCAAAAGCAACAGCAATAAAAAAATAATAGAAAATATATGTATATATATATGAAATGTTTTATAGCCTGTTGGTGATATATATATATATATAATTTTCGATTCAGTTTAATCAAATCAATTATGAGCAATGGGCGCTTTGATTGGGCGGCCTCACCAAAAGGCAAACAAATCTCAGACCTCGGGCCATGGGCGGGCTGCCTGTTTGGGTCTTGATAACCGAGGGAAACTGAGGGGAAAACTGTGGAAACGGTGCTAGCGCCTAGTGACGCACTTAGGTCTTCTCTCTCACTGTCTCTCCCCCTCCCCCCTCTCACAATTCCTCTGAGTTTCTCTGTCGCTTGTGCCCAAAATTGACAGCAAAACCAACAAAAGGAAATTAATTTTTTATTGTGTTCCTCCTATTGCTATGCCCAGCGGCCACTAAATATGTTACACACCGAGCATAATAGGTTTGTGCAAATGTGCGCAACAGGCGACAGTGGGCGTGGCACAGCCCCTAAGGCGCAAACGTAGTCAATTAGAGCAGCTATGAATCAAGGCGCTCGAATTGAACATATTATGTTGTTAATGCTGTCACGTCATAGGCCATGGCGGCGCTAGTTACGCACCGTACTATTGTCAAGTGCGCTCGACTGTTCCGCTTGTCTATACGCGCTCGCTTTTATGGCCCTGTGCCGGTTGGGGCTCTCACAAGGCAATAGCATGATGCTACAAACTGATGCTGATGCTGAGTCTGATGCTATAGATCTTTATCTTTATTATAGGGTATATACAGGCATGTCATGTAGGAATAACACTGTGGCATTGTTGGGACTGTTAATTGAATTTACTGTCTAATTAGTGTTGCAAGTGCGTGTTTCGCTCTCTCTCTCTCTCTCTCTCTCTCTCTTTCTCTCTCTCTCGTATGCTCTTTGAATCGACAAAAACATTCCCCATTCATGGAGCTATTAAAATTGCATAAATGCTTCGCATTTCTGGCATTCCATAAAAAAATTCTATTACAGTATCGTAAAAAACAAAACAAATCAAATAATTAGAAATACAAAACGGCAACAAAACGCAGCAGAGGCGTAGTTTGACGGGGGGTCGCTAGTCCAATACTTGTATGTAAAGTAGGTAAAGCAAATTTTGAATGGATAAAAGTGGAGCAAGGAATGAATCAGATATCTAGAATGATGGATAATGTCTCGCCCTCAATATATATAGAGCTGACTATCATTTAACAAGCTGTTCAGTCGCACGCAACCGACAGTAAATATAAAAAATATAATGTAATGTTACTTCGCACCAAATCGAAATATCGAATATGTAAATTACAAAAGATTTTCCATGCGAAATTAGCATGCAAATTGATTTACTATATTCTATATATATATATATCTGCATCTATAATGGCAATATAAACTGATTATAAACATCTGCCGTAAAATTGAGTCAAGGAGCCTGAGAACAGAGAATCGAATATCGAGAACTGAGAACCGAGAACCGAGAATCGAGAACCGACAACCGAGACAGATGTAAGATGTTGGGACGCAAAATGCACTTGAGACGCCTTGAGAATCTATATAAAATTGCAATGATGTTTGCTATAGCTGCTATATAGCAGACACCAAAGAGCGAGACGGTGCTCGAGTGAGTGTAAATGTGTGTGGGAGGGAGAACGGGAGAGTGTGTGTAAATCTGTAGAGGCATTGCGTACAAGCAATTCGATTGTTTGGGAGTAATTGGCGTTTTTAGAGATCGAGAGAGCTTTAGAGGGAATCTGGATTATGTGGCTAATTAATTAATGTATGGGCTTATAAGGCGTGGCGCCAGACAGTTAAGCGGGTGGGCGGTGGAAGACAGATAGCACTGAAAGTGTGTGTCAAATTGAGACGAGGCAATTGTCAGAGATGTTAATTATAAGATATGAATAAATCGGCAATGGAATGAGATTCGATGGTTTGTTGTGATTACTCAAGAGCCCAGAGAAGTGGATGTACCGAGGGAGGCAGTGGGATTGGAGTATGTCTGTCCCGGAGGTCAGCTGCCAATTAATTCCGGAACTTGTCACGAACAATAACAGAGCCGAAGTGAAAGATCTTAGCCTTATAGAGCGAATGCATATAAATAGTTTCAGTTTTAGTTTTTATAGTCTTTTGTCAAATCTCCGCACGCACCCAGTACGCCCATTATATTTGGGGGGGATTGTAAAGACACTTATAGTTATATATAGTCCTGCTTTGGACGTTGTGAGGGCGGTTGGCAGCACATTAACGGCGGCAGTGACAAATGTACCCCCATATGGGATGCTCTGCCCCATATAGGCTCAGTTTGGTCGAAAGAAAAACTTTTCCTGCTCATGCTGTAGTTGCACTTGTGCACAGCGTGCGTTTCATGGGGGGTTAGGCCTCTATATAGCATATAGATAAATATATATAAGTTATATTTTTAGGTGCCCGAAAACTTCAAGTTTTGGGGCGACACTTGGACTGGAAATTGAACTGTTCCGGGTTTCCCACTCCAACGTTTTGTTGCTCTACTTCTGAAGAACCCAAAATATGTTTATGGAATTCCGATTTATTGTTGCCCATATCTCCAGCAACTCCACGGGAGACCCGACCACACATTCTTGCCATGTATTTCACACATATCACCAGGTATTTATACATGCATCGTGGAAACACTTTACGAAATCACATTCTCATCAGGCACCGTCCAGCCCCTCTCCTTCACTCCCCCATTTCCCACTGGGAAGCGCCCTCTTTTGTTATTGTAGCAATATTTTGAATAGCCCGAGGTATTAATCGCTCTGATGGTGTCTTTCGCTCACACTCCGTGCCACTTTCTCTAATGGCTCTAATGGATATATGGCATACCAGCGGGTGGGTGTTGCGAAATTAACGGAAAGAATTCTCTTAAAATCTTTACTTTGAACGTAAGCTACAAAGCTGAACAGGCTGAAGTATGTCTGTCAAATTATCCAAGGGATTATCTTGGATATAAAGCGGTAGTTGTACCAAATCTAATATTAATTTTTCTTAAATTTAACCCTTCAAACTTCATGGATCTTAATGAAGTTTGGTACTACACTTACTTCTATTAAGAGTAGTAACTGTACCAGAATGTATACCAATATATTGCTGAGATCCATAGATAAAAGCATTTAATGCATATTTTATGATTAGAATTTTATGGGTAGAATGGAAATGGTAATGAAATTTGGTACCTAGCTCAATCTGCTCAAGCTGCTGCTATACTACCCCTATGTCAAAAGTCATCCAAATAGATTGTCTAAAGGCTGAGATAATTAATTGATGTCATGGTTATGCCTATCACAACTATAATCTGACTGACTATATAAATGAAACGCCTTGCTAAAAGGCCACAAAATGTGGTATATGACTCTATAAAACTAAAAGCAACAGCTGTACCTACATATTTGTTATAGCATATGTACGCTACTTAAGACTGAACGAAAGAACCCCTGAAACCGTTTCGAAATTTTTAATAAAAGTCATGAATGAAATTGTTAAACAATTATTATGAAATGCCCATTAGAGGGTAGACCCAACAGCAGCATGTGAAGGACCTCTCCAACACCCAAATAGAAGCAGCAAGAAATGAAATACGACCAGGAAAGAATGCTCAAAAGAGCTGAGAGTGTTGAAAACTGTGCCAGAGGGTTGCTCTGTTGCATATGGTTTGTTTTGTTTTCATTTTTCGTTTGGTTTTTTTTTTTTTTTTTTTTTGATGCCACGTGACCCTGAGGCGTCTGTCAAATATATATCTGTCATGAGTCGGGAAAAAAAGGGGAAAACACCCTCCCAACTCTCTCTCTCACTCTGTCCTTCTGTATCGCCGGTACAGTCATGCCTGCGATTGCCCTAGGGTAGCTGTATTGAAAGTGAGCGTGAGCGGTAGTGACAGGGTAGGGTGGTGGGGTAGGTTGTGTGGCTGGGAGAAGTATTACGGATCTAATTATAGACTGTAATGCGCTGCGTGACTTTAACACCATGTGTTACTAGTTATGCGGGCTAACACCAAGTACTCGACCGTACTCTCAAAAACTCTCGATCTCCTTTATCTCTCCAACTCACTCTGACGTGCCTAGAACACTCCAGATCTTTTACTCCCTCCATGGGTCGGTTCTCAATCTATACCCCCACTCCTGCAATTGCCTCGGTGCCCGTAAGATGGATGACTCTGGCGTGCAGTCGCAGCTACTCTGACAGCATTGGACTGCAGTTGCAGCACCTAAGCTCAATTCTAATTAGTAATTTTAATTTCAATTTCAATTTAGGTTTTCTTATTTTTTGTTTTTGTGGGCACCCTACAGAGTGCATAATGTCTGTATTTGTCCTAGTCCACGTACAGGCAGTTAGTCGAACCGTAGGTAGAGTCACAGTCGGAGTTGAAGTCGGAGTTGTAGCGTTTCGGCGTGTGTGCGTGTCATATTTGCTTACAAGGTGTGGTCTGTCCTCCTTCCTGGAATGGAACGGTGTGCGGTACACACCCCAATACAAACAGACACATACAGGCACACATATATATGTATATACACTCTGACCACTTGGCCATTGTCTCAGCTTTTATTTGGGTCATGTTCTGGTTGCGACCTCATACCACGAGGCGTGTCGTTTGTTTAACCTCACGTTAGTCCTACACAACGCACCTACACTCCTATTCTACAGCTACTACTGCTACTACCATTTGTGTACTGCCTTAAAGAGATGCGTGTCGTGCAGATTAAAACAAAACACACACAAATCATAAAGAAGGCAGCCCTCAGAGTACAGACAGGTACCGAGGATCTAAGCCATCGAGAAGTTATGCCATAAGTATGTTAGGCCTAATTGTTATGATGCCATTCCAAAAGGTCATTAACAGTTGGTCAGGCAAATGCGTAATGCTTTGATGCAGGCACGTCGAAGTCAGAGTTGAGTATAAGGATATATATACACTCTATCTTTTACATATATTCCGGGAACAACAGACATTGCGGCTCTGAGATAGCAAGCTTCCATTTTGAGAATATTTTCAAGAATTTCTACGAAAGTTAGTCTGTGTATTGCCAATAAGACAGGGAGCTCTAGCTGCTATAAGATATTGGTTTATAAGCGACTGATGCCTCCATTTCTTTCTTAAGTTCCTTCATTAAGCATTTCCTGATTTAACAGTTCGTAAATTGTTTAAACAAAGTCTTCCGCACACGTGCAAACCGATCTCAGCCACTTCACTTAGGAATTGTATGCATAGGATGCAGGCCTGCCTGGATATATCCATATATCACTCACGTTATTCACACATGTACTCTATACTGTACTCTAGTCTACCCTCTCTACTCCCCACTCTATCCATATCTGTCAATAAGCAACTTGAAACACAGATCAGCCTGAACCTTAAGTCGCTAATCGTTCGGCCTGACAGATGCAGTACTTCAAACGGGCTTAACATATGGCCGGATGTGGTATAACTGTAAAACTGTAGAGTAGCTCTAGAGAGCACAAAATTATCTTTAACTAGACGAGGTCAAGAGCTGTGCCTGGGTCATCTTTATAGAGTGTCTGAAAACTGACAAGAGCTGTACTTGAGTCCAGCTCGAGCTGCTCAATTGTTTCTCCTTGCACTTATCGATAATATGTGAACAGTATATCTACGAACCTCTAAAATTTAACTCCAATATCTTAACTATGATATCTGGCTTACCCATGCGTAAAATTTCTACCTTCCACTGTACATAGATTAGGTAGATATAGATTATCTATAGTTTAGATAATAGTTTACACGGAGGATCTATAAAGTTAACTTTTAGAAGCAGCTTACCTTTCTTCCATGAAAGGAGGGCCTTTGGTTATAGTTCAACTGTCTGCGTCTGGAGTTGATGTGGGCTCAAAGTAATCCGTACATAATCCATATGAATTAATATAGTGTTATATTGTTTATAGTTTTAACAGTTTATCTTTAATCTATGGTTTACAATTAATGCTAGCATCAACCCACAAACACTTCTTACTTTCTCTTTCTGCCACCTCCTCCACCACCACCACCGCCTGCTTTCTTTGGCGCCGCCTTGGGCTTTTGATTCTTGCGCATGCTACGTTTGCGATTCTCTGCCTTCTTTGTGGTGTTCTCTTCGTTGCGTCGCTTGATGAACTCCAAGCGCATTCGCGATTTGACGATTTGCTCGGGACGGCGCATCTCCTTGTCATTGCCGGAGATGCGCTTCTTCAGCTCTAGTTTGGCATTGTGACGCGCATGACGGCCCATAGGGTAGCGTTGGGAATGCGATAGTGGCTTGAAGTTCTCGTCGTCGCTGTCTGCGTTCTCCCGTTCCAGTTGCTCCTCAATTTTCGATTTTTCCTTCCATTCGCTGTAGCGGCCCGTCTTAAAGCTCGCAGGTATCCAGGCGCCCGATTCGGTGCGTATTTTATTGGCACGCGGATCCTGAACCGAGACCATTTTCTTCTTGATGCGATCCCAACGTTTCTGGCCCGGCTTTAGCTGCTCTGTTTGCGATTTGGTCTTATCCATCACAGTGAATTCGGCATTGCGCGCTTGTCGTTCGAAGGAATTGATAGCTAGTCCATCCTCTGTGTGCTTATCAGCCGCCTGATAGGGTATATAATTCTCTTCATCCTTCACCTGCAGTTTGCGTTCCTTTTTCGACTTGTCCGCATAGAGCGCATCCATGTTCTGTCTGCGTTTGGGCGCCACCACCTTGGTGAAGGCTGCATTGATGCTGTCATCATCTGCGTTGGCTATGGGCTTCGTTTGTTCGGACTCCTCCTGCCTCTGCGCCTCCTCCGTGTCCTCCTTAGCGCGCTGCAGTCGATACTTTTCAATGAGCTCCGCATGCTCCGAACGTTTCTGCTTCATCACCACAAAAGGCGTCGATTTCTGGGTGGTATTCAGCTCGAAAATAGTCTGCCGGGTTGAGTTTATAGTGTTAAACACAAGATCTGACATAAGCCTAAGCTATATACTTACGCCACCTGGACGAAAGTTGCGCATTTGCACTAGCAGATCGTGCTTTTGCTCCTGCAGCTTGCGCTCCGACTCGGCCATCGCAGCCTTTGTGTTCGCCTGTAATTCCTGGCCAGCGACAGCCGCTGCTTGTTGAAGCACGGGCGCTGCTTCATAGAAATCCTCCAGCGTTTTGAGTGCAAAGAATTTGAGTTTCTTGGCGCGCGCATTGGCATCCGTGGAGGCCACAGGACGCGAGCTCAAATACTTTTTATACGCATTCTCACTGGTGCGCAGTACGCCAGCCTACAAAAGCGGATAACATAGGTTAAACCTGATTAAACAAATATATTGAACTGTATAGCTTACAATATTGTGACTCTTCTTGATTTCTGTAATGCTCAGATGTTCCTCCTCCAGCAGATCCTGTGGTATGGTGCCTATGGCAGAGCTATCATTGATATTGAAGGGACGATTTAAGAACAAATGCAAATCCAGCAAATGTGAGGTGTCGTCGGTGGAGAAGATGGAGTAGGCGGTGCCAGTGCGTCCGGCACGCGCACAGCGACCTACACGATGTACAAATAGCTTGGGCACGCCCGGAAAATGCAGATTAACCACATAGTCCAGACTGGGTATGTCTATGCCACGCGCCGCCACATCTGTGACTATCAACACGGAAACCTTTTTGCTGGCAAACTTGGCAGTGTTTATCTTACGCGCTGAGGGATCCAGGCTGGAGTAAACCGACGTGTTCGAGATGCCCGCCTCAGTTAAAATCTGTAGACGATACGGTATTAGAAAATAGATTAAGATTATTGTATAAAGAGAACTTACAAATGATATCAACTCCACGTGATGCTGTGTGCCGGCAAATACCACCGTCTGTGCGTCGCGTGGTATCACATACTTAAGCAGCACCACCAGCGATGTGTAGCGATCATCGGGGCGACAGTAGAGAAACTTGAGCGTCAACGCATCCGGCAGTTTGGACTCCACATCCAGGCGAATCAACACCGGATCACTGAGACCAGCGCGTGCGAATTCCACCAGCTGCTTGGGCAAGGTGGCGGAGAACATGACCATCTGCCGGGAGGCGGGCAAGCGATGCAAAGTTTCGTTTAGCTGCTCGCCAAAGCCCATTTCAAACAGACGATCCGCCTCGTCGAAGACGACGTATTCTAAGTGATAATTAAAGATTATTAGCGTTCGCAGAACGTAAATCTAATGCCATACCTATAGAGTTCAACTTCAGATCCATCTCCACACACAAGTGCAAAAAGCGACCAGGGGTAGCCACTATAACATCCGGACATGTGTGTATGGCTGAGAACTGCGAGTCCATGGAATCCCCGCCCAGCACCAGTATGGTCTTCAGCTCCATGAAACGACCCAATTCCTTGATGAACTTATACGTCTGCACGGCCAGCTCACGCGTGGGCGACAGTATCAACGCCCGGGCGCCCTTGGTGGGCTCACGCCGCTGCAGCTTCTCGAAGAGCGGTATCAGAAAGCAGGCGGTTTTGCCCGAGCCTGTCTTGGCCATCGCCACCACATCACGTCCCTCCAATATGAGCGGTATGGTCTTGCGCTGTATAGGCGTGGGCACCTTATAGCCGCGCTTTGTGATGCCCTTGATCAGCTCGAAACCCAGACCCATGGACTGAAAGCCGCCGCTCTTCTTCGATTTCGGTTTGTTTTTGAGTATGTCATCGTGGCCGCTGTTGTTGCTGTTGTTCTGGTCCAGCGATGGGAAACCAGGCACTTCAACGTTTTGTTTTTTCCTCTGCAAGTTTGATGGTAATAAATATTAAATAGCCATGGACCATGGTGATCAATAAAAACAAACCCACCATTTTCGGCTTAATTTAAAGGCAAATAAATTCACACGTGCAGCGCGCGCTGTGTGACCGTTTGTGGTGCAGCAGCTGCTCAGCTATCGATATCTAAAGCACGAACTGCTGAACTGGTTCACGATATACTTTTAAATTAATTTACTTACTTTATTGGCTGTAAAGAAAACACCAAAGCATTATATAGTGTGAATTGAAAGTAAAATTAAAGCAAATAAATAAATTGTTTGTGGATCGCTACAACGTCGCTATCGATAGCTGCAATCGATATGTGTTTACAGCTTCGCCATGGCATGCAGCTGTACGAGGTAACGTTTGCTGTGTGACGTCACTGAGGTGTAGGTACATAACTTTCAGGTTGCACAAAGCCAAAACCCCAAACCGGAAGTAAAGCCAATGATTATGTTACAATATTTTTATTAAATGTTAGAAAATATACATATACATATACATCAATGCGTGTGTGTGTGGATGTACTATAAAACCGTGACTGTCATACAAAAAGGTTTATTGTGTATTTCGGGGGGATTTGAATATAAGCAACATTTAAACTTGAACATTTATTATTAGAAGTTGGGATTTTTTTTTTTTTTTTTTTTGTTTTTGTTGGTTTTTTTTCCCTCACTTACAACTAGCTTAGGCTAATAATTATAGGTATTTAGAGTGTATATATAGGCCAACATGTGCGGAAGCAGTCGAGTGGAGCAAATTAATTATCAAATTATCAAATAATAAAAGTATTATTAAATTCCATATATAACTTAGCGTATAAATTAATTAGTTTTTTTTCGAATTACACTTAAGTATGGTTATGGTCTGTCTGATTAATCGATGTTTTTGTAGTTCCAATGAATATTTACACAGTGAGCGCTAGAGGCAATGCGCCACTATATGTCCACATAATCCATATCCGCATCGGATTCGCGTACCAGCAGCAGCTGCTCCATTCGCTCGAGTCGCTGCAGCATTATCTCCTTCTCCTTTTGCGCCTGGTCCATGCGCCGTCTTAGGTCTTCGTTGGTGCGCCGCAGCTCGTGCAGCTGCCGACAGATCTCTGAGGTGGTCAACAGCGGCAGCACATTCGGACCCTTCGCGGGCGTGGTTGTTTTGGTACTATTGCCATTGGATGCGGGATTGGGACTGGGACGCAGCTGTATCGTTTGCACGCTACCCACCTGGCCGCCACGCTGCGGAGTGTGCACTGGCGTATGCGTTGGCGTGTTCGAAGGCGTATGCGTAGGCGTGGGCATGGCTGAGGCTGACATCTCATTAAGCAGCTGCTGCTGCTCTTCCAGGCTGGCGGCGTCGAGGGCCACACGCGGCACGGAGGGCAGCTTGAGCTGTGCCAAAGAAAAAGAACAAGATTAGCATCGATTTGATGGAGTTGGCTTTGGGTTGGAGCTCACCTGACGCGTTTGCAGCTGGCGCATGTTGACCAGCTTGGTGCCATCCGATAGCTGACGCACTACACCAGAGCTGTGACAAAAATAACATTGAAGATTGAACATAAACTAAAAAAATACGGGACTAGAAAGTTTTAGGGCTCACCTGGCTAATGTTGAAGGTATTTTCTGTAAGGTCTTGGGCTGATCGCACAGCTTCTTAAAGTCCGTCAGGGATATAATTCTGATATTCTGCAAGTACACCAAGTTTAAGGGCGTTGGGGGATAAGCTATTAAATCTGAAAAACATCGCCTCTTCTACCTTATTCTTTGTCACGCCCGCTCCACTGGCTGTGCCGCCGCCTCCACTCGTCGTTGACTCCTTTTGCTTGATAACATTCATGCGGATCTTTTGCGGTGATAGATTTGTACTGGATGTTAAGGCAATGGTTTGCTTCCTTACACTATTTCCTATGTTTCCGTTTGTACTCGCTGTTCTCGTCGTGCCGCGATTCGTCTCATGCAACAGCATTCGTCCGCCCTCCGACAGAACCAGCTGCCTGCCATTGCGCAGCGCCGTATTCAGCATCTTCTTGGAGGCCTCGTCATCTGTGTGGAACAGTTACAATTAGTTGTATAAGGATGCCACTATTCAGCAGAGGTATATACCTATTTGATTGTCCTGCATCATATCCGCTATGCCGTGGGATTTCAGCATATTCAGCGCACTGTTGCGCAGCATATTTGTATCTGGAAAGAAGCAAGGAGTGAGTGGTGATTGGGTCTTGGCGAATGTCGCATGGACTTACGGCCTTTGAGGTTCTCCAGCACGTCCATTTTATCCTCCACGGACATGTCCGCATCGTCAGGCTGCGTCTCATCCATAATCGAGTTAACTGCATCGCTGGTCTCGCGCTGAAATTGAATTCGCATAAGTATAAGTTATAAACTAGAGATTAGGATTAGTTTTCATTTTTAGTTAGAGTCTTACTTTAATGTAGGGCATTTGTCGCTAAGGTAAGCATTTGTACAAAGAAATGGCAACACATGAATATAGCTACAATCGTCTATAATCGGATTGCGCTACTCACCTCGGTTTCTTCGTTGAATTTGCGATTGGCCTGCGATTGACGCGCTGCCTCCAGCTCGGCCAGTATGTCCGCCTGCTCGGTGAGCACGGCCAGGGCGATGGGCGTCTTACCGAACTTGGAAACGAGCGTGACATCGGCCTGTGCCTTTAGCAGCAGGCGCACAATGCTTCTGTGGCGCTTTTCCACGGCCCAGTGCAGCGGAGTCATGCGTAGCTGCCGGTCGAAACAAATGGAAGTGATTAAACAGAGCTTAGAGATGAATCAATTTTGCTGGCGTCTCACCATATCACGGGCATTGACTGAACATTTCAGGGGCAGTAGAAGGCTGACGATGCGCTCGTGTCCATAGTAACAGGCTAAATGCAGCGGCGTGCGATCCACTTTGGTCTTGGCATCCATATTGATGCCGCCGTGCAGTAATATCTCACAGATTTCGAGTTGATTATTCATGGCAGCGAAATGTAGAGCAGACATGCCCAGCTAGAGCAACCAAATAAATTAGTATATGCCGTAATTCAACAACAGTTAAACACTTACCCAGTCGGAGGCAAAGGGAGCGCCATGTGCCAGCGCCGCCTTGACGCCGGCCACATCACTGTCCCGGGCGCACTGCAGCAGCTGCTTGCCCAGATCCACCACGGTGGCCGCAGCGGGCGCATTGCTCTTCTTCAGCAGCAGCTCGCTCTCAGTGCGCTGTAAAGGAAATGGCGGCGATTAGTACGCAGCACTGAATCCATTCAAATTTCACTTACAATTTCATAGTTTAACAAATTGCTGAGCTGCTGGTTGAGGCACTGGGACGACTCCATTGCCACACTGCCATCGGCACGCAATGTGGCCACCACCTTGCTACTGCCCGTTGCTGCGGCAGCACTGTGCATTTTCTGGCGTGCTAACGATATATGTTATTGTTGCTCAGTTGCTCAAATAACATAACTAAATTGTTTGTGCTCAATTGTTAATTGTTTTGTGTTAATAGACACAACAAATTGCTTCTCAATTTGCTATTGATCATCTGTGTGTGAGCGAGCGAGAGTGGGACAATGCGATCATTCATTTGTTGATATACTATCGATATACATATCGATAGCGCTACAGCAGCAGCAGCAACAGCAGCAGCACCTGCATGCGATTAATCTAACTGACACCATATTGCACAAACTGCATTTACAAAACGATCAATTTGAATTTATATTTAAATTATTTTTATTTTATTAATTTAATTATTTTCATTTGAAAAGTAGAGTATATAGTAGAGCATTTTTTTTTATTTAACAGCTATTCATTATTTAATTAATTCCAGTGAACGGGTTCGCTAATCAAATGAACAAGTTCCATGGTTCTCTAACTCCAGTTCACGTTCACATTTACCAAATCGGAG
>JBANCZ010002713.1:0-14809 GCA_037040025.1 Sphaerogastrella javana
TATATATATATATATATGTATATATATATCTGCTTAATATCATTAACATATCTATATCAGCTAACATGCTCATCTATTTGATTCATCCCTCTTTAAAGTCAATTTTCGTTTTCGAAGCTTTTCCTTTGCGCAATTTTCAATTTGTCATTTTCACAAAAATTATACACCATATGCATAATGTAATAAGCTTTGGCATATTATGTCATATCTGCTGCTTGAAGCTGTCACTCGATTCATAATATAACCATTATTATTTTTTTCTTTCATTTTTTTCCGGATTTCCGTTGGTTTTTTTTTGTCGTTTCTTGTGTCTACTTTAAAATATAAATGTGTCATGCTTTTATGTCAGATGACGAAAGTATCATGTTGCACAAGTAGCAACAAATATGACTATGGCTATATGACTGCATATATTTACCATATACATATGTATAGATTTATGTGACGTTGATTATAAATATGACATGATTAACGAATAACAGCGTTGTTTATTATGCAAATAGCTTGAAATAATTAATGCTGTTTGCGTTTATGCAGCAGCAATGATTAACAGTGAACCAACAAAAATGTAGCGTACTTTAATGCGCACCAAAAATTCCAAATTTGAATTAAGGGCAACATTTTTGAATTAAAATTAAAAATCTGTTAAAATTTCATCTATATAAATTCCTTATAGATATACATTTGAATGAATTTGAAAAGTGTACTCACCTTGAAACTCCTTGCGCGCCGCACTCACTGACGTCACAATATTCGCCACATGCCCCAGGACCGTGGCAAAGAGCATTAGGCCAAAAAGCAATTGTAATATCACAAAGACATATTCGCCCTTGGAGCGGGGCTTTGGCAGATCCCCGATGGTGGTTAGTGCCAGTGTGCACCAGTAGTAGCTCTGCAGATACTGTTTAACCACATCGGCCGATTCCGAGTCATGGTAGACCCAATTGCGTGAACCAAATCCATTGTTTTTATGTATGATGTGATAGAGACAGCCATTCCAATGGAATATCACAAGCAGATAGTGTATGAGGGCTGTCGAACGGAACAAATTGGGATAGTTTGTATGTCGTTCGGTGCGATCCATGAACGCCCAAAATCTATAGATTTTAACCAGGCGAAAACTGCGTAGAATTGAATTGAAGCCAATGGACAAATAGAGAAAATCCAATGGCAACAGGCACAGGCAGTCGATGTAGAAGATCGTCGAGTTCATGTAGTGTGTGCGCAGTTTTAGTGCGTCCGTTTGCAGGACACCATCCTCGAGGTATCCGGTGCGAAAATGAAAGAATATATCGATGAGATACAAAAAATCCGAAAAATAATCCAAACAAAACCATATCGCTATCGTCCGGCGATTGATCTCCTGAAACGCAAAGCGATAGATTATCACCCAGAAGTTATACAGAAATGCCATGGAAACGACCATGGACCAGTAGTAGCACAGTCGCCCCGCCGGATCGAACACAAAGTGTAGCTTGCGGGCGGCTGTGGCAGCGCGTATCCGTTGCGAGGCAGTGCGATGTGGCTTCTGATGATGCGGTGCACCCGGATGGCCACCGATGCCGCCAGCACCAGGACCACCGCCAGGGCCACCGCCATGTGGCGTCTGATGTGGATGCCCACCATGAGGCGGGCCCGGACCACCGCCCTGTGTGGGCGGTTGGCCGTGCGCGTGCGGGTGATGCGACACCGTTGAGGCAGAGTGTTGCAGCTGGTAGGGATGATGCGTCTGTTGTCCGGCATTAGGATGTTGCTGTGAGCGTGAGCGTAGATAACTGCAATACAAGTGCAATGCTTTAGTTAATGAAAATTATTCGATGAGCGATTGAATAGCTATAGTTTACCGATCGGTGCCATTGCAATAGCTGCCACCGTATTGTGTGTGACCCATGAGGGTGCTGGTGGTGCCACCAGCACCACCAATACCGCTACCGGCCAGCGTGTTATCCTGTGAGCCAGCACGTCCTGTCGAATGATGCCAGGTGCCCAAGAGCGGCTGATCGCCACCAATGGTTTTCAGACGACCGCGGGATTTGTTGCCGTTGTTGTTGCTGTGGTTGTTGTTGTTGTGATGCCGTTGCTGGTTGTTGTGCAGTAAATCCATTTCGGAGGCAGTGCTTACGGTGGCCATATGCGAGGTGGATGCCCGAGAATGGCATGGTGTGGCCAGACTGTCATGCGACGTAAAGAAACCTTGTTGTGACACACTCTGTCCGAATTTCGGCCTTGCCGCGCCAAACTTGGGACCTAAATCTGAACGAATTAAAGACAAACGTTGAAGATAGATATATTTTAGATGAAAGTTGTAGTAAATTTCTTGTATAAAGCTTGACTTTACATAAATAATGGTATATATTCGTGACGTAGATATATTTTTTAAATTTCTGCATTTTCTATTACAACTTTTAAGCATTTAACCATTTTATAATATAATATAATTATAGATCTCTTGTTTAGTTAAGAAATGTTTTAGTTCAGTTTTTTATATTTAAATTGATTATAAATTATCTGAGGGAAAAATAAACATAAAACGTAATCAAATATAGGTTAGAGGTTTTTTTAAACATTAATTTGTTTGGCAATTTCATAATAATATGGAAACCTTTAAGAAATAAATCATTTGGAGTAAAGAGAGGGAAATTGTGAATTGAATCGGCTTAGGGAGAAACAGAGAGAAAGAGGAGGGAAAGCACAATATTTATACGCACACTTGTAAAGTAAACATACTTATGATCAAAATACACACCCACACACACACCCACACACACACACCCACACACACACCCACACACACACCCACACACACACACATACACACACACATAGAGAGAGAGAGTCTGAGAATGAGAGTGAATGAGAGTTGAGGGGAGCTTACCGAGAAAGCTCTGTCGATCGATTGAGAAGCGACGCAAGCTACCCAAATCAATGAACTGCTCATCGGCTGCCATTATCGGTGTTATTGATAGTTCAGTTGTGTGAAAGGCACCACTACCACCAATTCCACCGCCACCGCTACCACTACAACCAGCACTGGTAGACGCACCACCACCAGCACCACTACTTGTAGAAGGACCACCACTAGCAGCAGAAGTAGCCGCTGCTGCCGCCGCCGCAGCAGCAGCCGCTCGACTCGTTGAGGCTTGAGTTGATACAGCGATCGATAAATTGGTACAGGTGGTGGCACCACCAGCACTGCCACCAAGGCCTGCGCCCAAATAGGCCGCATTGTTACCATAGAAGCTGCCATCCAGCTCGGCCATTTGCTGCTCACAGGCTGTAAGCGGATTGATCGACCTCGAGCTGTGATCCCGGTACAGTGGACGCGGCGATGGCATCAGCGAAGGATACGATGGATTCAGCATGCCGTTCAACGATAGACGGGGCTGCATTATATCCGTATATGTATGTGTTCTCGTTCTTTTAGATGATGTTATTGTTTTTGTTGGTTTTCTCTTTGCTGTTGTTTTTGTTGTTTACTTGTTGTTGTTGTTGTTGTTGTCTTGCTATTGTTGTTTTCTTGTGTGGAATGTCATGTTCTGCTGTTGTTGTAGTTGTTGCTCTTTTCAGCCATCGTTCATCATCGTCATCGGCAGCTGCAGCAGCAGCAATGACGTCATTGCCTGCGTCAGCAACGGCAACGGCTTCAGCATCAGCATCAGCGTCGATGTCGATGTCGACGTCGATGTAGGCATCGCCATCGATGGCCCCAGTGCGACAGAAACGCTCAGAATTGGGCGTGTCACTATTAATATGCTCAGCTGCTCGCCAGTTTTCCAATTATTTTTTAACATTTACATCAATTTAATATTATTTTGTTTAAATTTTTAGTGTATCGTTAAATTTTTTTTTAAATTTTAATATTTATGCAAATTTTTTTTTGGGTTTTTATTTTTGTTGTTGAAAAAACCAGAAAAATATATTTTTAGTTTTAATTAATTGTAAAATTTGTTTGTCATTATTTAAACTTTGATTTGATTTGATTGCAAAATTTTATATCGCCATGTAAGCTATAAATTTGATACAAAAAAGAAACAGATAGATAGAAAGAGATAGAGTGGGAGAGAGAGAGAGAGAGAGAGAGAGAGAGATAGACACATTGGAGGCTCTGTTAGAAGTGACTTTAAGTGTTGTTCTAAAATATAGTTGGTGGTTTTGGTTCTTTGGTTATTGGTTAGTTTTGGTGGTGTTGGTGGTGGTAGTGGTGGCTACAGGTGGTAGGTGGCTGGGCCTTTTTTGTTTTGTTAACAACAACTGCAATTAACAACAACAACATTCAAACAACAATAAACAGCAACAACAAGACTTGAACAACTTATATACTACAATATCGTATATAGTCTAATAAAAAAAAAAAAACACATCTATAACTATATTCTTAGTTCTAACTAATGCCACTGACTAAACGACCGAGAAATTAACTGATTTGCCATTGCAGCAGTAAATTATATAATTCCTTTTATTAAATATTTAATTTACTTAAATTTCTGATTAATATTGAAAATATTTAGAGAAAATGTGCTTAAAATTTGGAGAATTTATAGTTGTATAAAAATGACAAATATTATTTCATAGTTTTTAAATTAATTTCTTCTGGTTATGTCAGTAGAATTAGCACTAAACAAAAATATAACCATGTGAATTGTGCGCTCTCTGTAGTATCACACTCAAGTAGTTATGTTTTATTCAGATAATAAATGACATATATGTATGAATTTATTCATTTGACAATTGACACGTCTCAACAATGGCCAACATATTCAAGAGTATATCTAGGATTTCTGGGTGTGTGGGTGTAGAGGAATGGAGGTATGATAGTCTGCGTGTGTGTGTGTGTGTGTGAGTGTGTAAACATATAGAGCTGCAGCATGCAAACACGTCGAATAAGTTGAATTCGTTCATTTGAGTAAAAGTGCTAATAAAGTTAGATTTAATTACGTGCGCCTTAATGGAGCATGCAGAACAAAGAAACACATGGAACAGCCAAAGGGAGCGAGTCAGAGAGAGAGAGAGAAAGAGAGAGAGAATGGAGCTAGACTCAAGTAGCTGCTATGAGCTGGCGCTTCATTAGCTTTAAGCAGCTGCCTTGGTAACTGGCTCACTTGGCAATTCATGGCTGACTAAAAGTATCTGCACACACGCACACACAGCTTACACACACACATACATACATACGAACACTTGGACGATGACATACACTAGTAGCTGTTGCTGTTGCTGACGCTGTATCTGTAGTGCCACTTCACAGCCGCGTGGCACAGACAATGGGTCGAAGCCGTTGAAGCTGCGTGCGGCGCCAATTTATTTCTATTACGAGCACACAAACTGCTATAGCTGCTGCTGCTGCTGTAGCTGTTGCTGCTGCTACTATTGTTGCTGCTGTTGCTGCTGCTGCTGCTGGCCTGTTGCCTGCCACAGCTGCCGTTTGCTTTGTCAACTGTCAGAGCTGCTGCTACCTGTCTCCCGCTGTGCTCAGCTGCTGCCAATTGATTATTGTCAGACCACTTTTAATTATGGCCCAAACGGGCGCCTTTAATTCAATTAGTCGCAGCCCTACCAAAAAAAAAAAAAAAAAAACAACAAAAATTAAATAATAATGCATTAGCCCACTTCAGCTGCCCCCTATTCTTTCGCTTCCGCTTCCGTTTTGGCTGCCATGACAAATGCAAACGGCTTTCTAATTAATTTGTGTTGGCAAACATGGCGTATGAGCAACACGAATTTGCACTTACAGTGTTTTACCTTAACTCAATTCAACTTACAAACACTCAAACCACCTCAAATCGTCCACACAATATAATATTCCACTCCACTGGCAGCTACTCCACCACCACTACCACCACCAGGACTCGAGTGGTCGAGTCGCCTCGACTTTTGTTGGCAATAAATTCGCATTAATTTTCAGAGAGCCACAAATCAAGTGGCTCGACAACAAATTTATTAACCGGTCGGAGAGTCCAGCAGAGAGAGCAGGTGTGGCAGAAAAAACACACGGCCCACAATCCAAAAACAGAAAATAAACATTTAATACATTTTTTATCAACAGCAAACAACAACAATAGCAACAATAATACGCAGACGTCCAGTTGTACCACAAGTAACTAGAACTGCAACCGTAAACGTAACTCCCCTACAATTACAGTTACACCTATATAGTTAAAGCAGCAGCAACAGCTGCAAACTACAGTTGCATTTACAGTTGCCATTGCCTGGCGGCCATCTTTGCCACTGCCAAGTGCATTTCCATGTCGAGAGGCTAAAAGAAAACTTCTTCTGCCACGTTCTCTCTCTCTTTCTCTATCTCTCTCTCATTCGCCGCCAACTGAGCGAGTAAATGCAGTTGAATAGAGTTCGTTTGCATACATAGTTGTACATATATACATACTATACATATAGATATATATATTATATCGCATCACATGTATTAGTTATGTTTGTTATGCACGGCAGCAATTGATTATTACTAGCAGCCACAGCTCCTGCGCTTAGTTGCATCAGTCAGCCAAGTCTCTGGCTCCATCTGAGCTGATAAACGCATTTTTTATGCAAGCAACGTAGAGAATACATCTGCTCATTCTGAGACTGAGGGGTTGAACAGGAGTTAATGCTGAAGTATTCAAAGCACAATGATACTATTAACTCTATATATACCATGTATGATAAACCTTTTATAATCGAAACTTATTAAAATAATATCCCACTTATACCTCTATACTCAAGCTCAAGTTGGCCGAAGATCAGCGAAACTAATTGATATATTCATGGTTCCTGTATAATTTATTGCATCATTGAAAAATATAATGTAAATGTATGTATATCGCGCACTCGCTACTGCAGCATTCCTTCTTTATGCAGAGCTTATGCTATTAGGTCACATTTTACAGCTCGCAGCGTTCAAAAGCCATTCCAGGCTATAACTACCAAGTTCTTGGCTCTCTCTCTATCGCTCTGTCTCACTCTCGCACTCTGTAAAAAGTTAACATAATCTGGTCACATTTTTAATTTTGCTAATAGTTGAGTGCCATTAATTTAAACTTTGTTGTCTTTTGCCATTTGCCATTTGCCATTCGCTGGCCGAGATTCTGCGCCCAGTGCCCAGTGCTCCCTGTTTGGCCTTGGCGATAAAGAAAACATACAGCCACAAGAAACGGCAAATGAAAAATGAAAAACGAAGAAAATACACAAATATACACAAATACAGAAAAAATATATAAGAAAATAAGAAAAAAATGAAATATCTACGGTTTAATGGGCGGGCACTTTGTCATGGGCCGCCAGCCGGAAACGCCGTCCCGACGGAGTCGTCGGCAAAACTCTTGCGACAAACTTGCGCCAAAAGTTCAACAAAACGCTCGAGCGGCTTTTGCGGCTATATGCTGTTGAGTGGTGCGTAAGTTGGGTGGTTGGATGACTGGATGGTTGGGTGTCTGGGTGGTTGGCTGTTGACTGTATTGGTGGTGTTTGAATGAACGTTAATGGTGGGGCGGCTATGCGTTGTGAATTGTCAATAAATTTTCTTGCCACAAATCAACGAAATGCCCAGTTGCCATAACTTTGATGGCTCTCCCTTCGTCCATACTCTCCTCTCGTTCTCTCTCTGTCTCTCTCTCTCTCTCTCAGTCTCTTTCATTCTTAGCACTTACTTTGGCAACAGAGGCAACGCAATTATTTGCTGCAGCTGCCGCAGTCAAATGAAAATATTTGAACAGCACGAAAAATACTTTTCACAAAAGTTTTGCTTGAACAAACTTTACTCAAAAACATGCTCGAAAGAATGTCATATATAGCTACACAAGTCTGAGGCGAGCGCAAGCGAGATAGACACACATTTAGCTAAAGAGTTAGTAACTGGAAGTAGTTGCTAAAGTGGCCGTAGCATCGCCAACAGCAACAAAAATAGAACAAAATACAAAGTCACGCAATAGAAACTTGAACTGCATCAAAATCTCTCACTCTCATCCGTCCAGCATACCCTGTTCTCCACCTTCCATATTTGATTTTGGGTAAAAACTGTCAGACATATTAGAAATTACAATAGTCAACTGTTTAGTGGTACAAGCTGTCAGAGAGAGAGAGCTAGTGACATTGAGGCGGGTTCTACAGATGCCACATGGCCGCAAGACTGTAAGCCAAAGTTCGGCAAAAGTATTTCAAAAATTGTTGACTGATGTCCCAAAGGTTTGACTGGGCTGGGCCTGAGTCGGACAGAGTCGATAAACAGAAATATAAACTTGCGGGAACAGTCGCATGCGACCTACAGAAACGCCTACAATTGACACTCTTTTGTGCAAAGATTTCAATAACAAACGAAGCATAATGGAACGAATCTAAAAAACTTTATAAACAATTAATTTTTAAAATATTTTTGAATGACGGTATTATTAATTTACACAAATTTGATTGTCTTTTTTTGTATATATCAAACATTTAGCCAACACACAAAAACTGTTTGAAATGCTCTACATTTCCATATACTGTATATAATCTTATTTATGTTTTGGTGTAGAGGATGCAAAAACATTTTGTTCAGAATTTAAGCTTCATCAAACCTAATTAGAGATTTGAACTCAAATAGAAGCACATAAATGACAAACACAAACACAAATACAAATAGAACCACAAGACGACTCATTCTGGTCAAATATTGTGCTCGAAATTTGATGAAGTGATTGAAACCGAACCCAAAAGGAAATTGATGATGGTATTAACGAGAGCAAAAAATTGCCGCAAAATGTTAGTAACTTTTTGCAAATTTGTTACTGTTCTGTTGTGAAATTATTAGAATAATTATGATATCTATGATTCAGTTGTCAGTATTATAGTATTAGGTAATGTATTTATATTTACTATACAATAATTTTATAAAATGATTGTTTAAAATTTTATTTGATTTATATGTTTTATTAACTTTAATATTAAATTGATTACTTATATATAGACTTTTTCAGATTCGCTATGGTTTTTCCTTACACATTCGCCACAATTTCAATTCAAAACTGGAATATTGTGGTAGTATTTAGTAAATTGTACTGGAAATGATAACTACAAATCGTAAGGTGCTGATACACATTATTATAGTTTGCTTGATAATATTGAATTTAAGCCAAACTGCGGTGAGTGAGATTCATGGGCGACGTGATAAACGTTTATCAACGCCCACAAAAAATGAGCAAATAAACAAATTGCAGAAATACGTAGTATCAATACGATCAAAAAAAAGGCAACGAGTTTTTGGGGACAATCACTTTTGTGGAGGCACTATTGTGGCACCATTGTTCGTATTAACTGCAGCAAGTTGCGTCTACAGGTATATTATTGTGGTATCTAAATTTAATTTTTATATTTTCATATATGCTAAAAAATAAATAAATATACTTATATTGTTTATTTGTGGTTCAGTGATCGCATGGTTATGCACTTAACACGTGGTATGGTATGTGTGGCCGGCACTCCCAATCGACTTCTCGAAACAGATGAAATGCAAATACGTCAGGTGATTAAAATTTTCCACTATCCTGCAACAGCCATCGAGATTACAGTTTCGCATAATGTTGCGTTACTTAAACTGGACAAAAAGTGGCATACAGATAGGACCGGTATTGGTATTATCAATTTACCAACGCATAAACCATATTCTAGTGAACTATATGTGGTTCTCGGCTGGGGTCGTGTATTTAAGGTAAATTAAATATCGTATTTTAATATACTCTCTCTAATGATAGTAGTAGTCGATCCCTCTAGATCAAGTTTTGTTCAATCCCCTCAAAAATATATTCGTTTTTTAATACCTATTTGTATTTCAGTTATAAATTCTTGTTTATCATTGCAGGGCGGTCCGCTTTCTGGCAATTTATTGTATATCGATATTAATATATTGGATTATGCTTTCTGCAAGTTTTTAATAAAGAATCTCAGGCCAGAAACCATATGCGCCGGAGATTTTAATCTTAAGAACGATGAGCATCCATGTGCCGGAGACACTGGTTCGCCGATGATCCATAATCATACAATATATGGTGTTGCTGCAATTCGTACAGGCTGTGGAATGACATCACTGCCCTCCCTATACACTGATGTATGGTATCACATGGATTGGATAAATCGGACAATTTTAAAAGGAACTGGTATTAGTGTGTTCCAGCACAAAACTTTTATTTTTGTATATGTATTACTCTTGATAATTTGACATAGTGTCGAGTAATATTTATCCATTAATAAAATTAAAAAAACGGTTACTTCTGTACGTTAGGATTTTTAATGGATTTAGTGGTAATTCCATTAGAAATCTTTTCGTACAATGTGACTGGTACCTTTCGTTCCTCCAAAACGCAAGTGTGCGGCCCAAATTGATGCAACTTGTGGCTTGATTGTTTGGTTGCCAGGTGCAGCGGCGGCAACAGTGGCAGTGCCTGAGGCAGCACCAGTGCCATATGCCCACAAATCAAATCTAGAAAACAACGTCTCTAGCTAAGGGCCCACATTCCGAACTGCCAATTCATCCACAAAAACGACCTCAAGTTGTGCTCCATTCGTTCATTCGCTCGCTCTCTAGCTGCTGCCTGCCATGTGCCAAGCAAAATCCGCCTGCGATCTGCTACCTGCCACCTGCCATCTGCCACCTGCCATTTGCCACTTGTGTCGATTGGTTTTTCGTTGCCTGTGCATAGCATGTACACACATACACAGAAACAAACGAGTATGTACGTACCATACGGCTACTGTTGACCTAGCAACATGGCAGCCTCGAAAACTGACTGAAAGTCTGGCAACTCGACAACTTCTGGCTATTGCCGTGTTTCTTAATTACCACAAACTGTGGGCGCCGCGCCCCTATGTGCGGCTTTTCGAGCACCTTAATTGGCGGCGTGCAATCTCTGTTTACCTCTCAATACCTCCACTCATTCTTCCGCTCACCTACTCGCTCAATTCAAAAATACACAAAAAAAAAGTCACAATAAAGAAGTCAAATTTAGATTTTTAGACGCTGTTGCTGCCCTGGCAACACCACAGCGCAATAACAAAATTGGCAACAGTGTGGCTATGGCAACACACACATACACACACACAAACTCTCTCCAGTTGGCTTACTTTTATGAACCTGTTGAAATGTGTCTAGGGTTACAATTGGGTTAACTAGAAAATATTGGCTCTTATTACCCTACCCTAGTAGCATAGTCACTGTACTTAGATATACCTAATTATTACATTCAAACAATTATTTCTTTTATAGTTTTATTTTCATTCAAACGTAATCGTTGAAATTTATAATGAATGCACGTTTTTAAGAAAACCTAAGCCCACTGAAGTCCTAGCATCCCGTTTGTATATGTATATATCCATGCAATTAATTTGAAAGCTATAAAACTGAAGAGCTCAATTAATTTGGCAGGCAAAAGTTTGCCAAGTTGGCCAAGTAAAAAAGGTTGTATGGCTTTTTATCTTGCATTTCAATTTGCTAAGAGCAAAAGCCGAGAAAAACTGTGTCACACTGTGCCTTAATTGTCATACCACGCTATATATATACACATAGATACATATATCTCTAATCAATGGGAACTTATCAGCAATTGCAACGCAATTACATAATGTTTCCAATCAGCATTAAGTCGTGTCGAAAACTGATACAAGTTAAGATATATATATGTATTTATATAGTATATTTATATATCTATATATGGCTACAAGTTTACATCTGTGTGTGTCTATGTTTGTATGTATATTTTTAGCTAGAGATATACAGAGGAATAGGCTCAGATAAGTACATATGTTAGCGCAAAATGGACAAAATGGCTGGCAACACCTGGTCTCCATTTGTATAATGAATTTCTCGTACTAGAGCAGCCAGAGCACCGAGCAAATGTTTTTGGGGCTCTGCTGCTTCTTCTGCTTTTGCTGCCTTAGGCAAAAGCGTAATGAGAACATTAATGCAAACGACTTCATTTAATTAAACGCCCTGCGAGAAAGAGCCACCAAATAGATAGAGCAGCGCAGAGAGAGAAAGAGAGAGTGAGACGTTGGGCGAGAGAGGGACAGCGTAAAATAAACCCAACATGGAAAAAAAAAACAAATGAGAAAAACTGTAAATGAAAATGAAACTGAAACTGAAAATGGCGTCCTTGTCATAGTCATCATTGAGGCAGATAATACTGAGGCAGTTGATAGGCGCCACAGCAGATATCACAGCACTCATACGCCTCTTTGTACGCATGAATGCGTATTAAGGCGCATTGGGAATGGCAATGGGTATGGTGAGTGAGAGAGGAGAGAATGAGAGAGGAGATACAGAGGTAGAGGCTAAGATAGAGATAGAGGTAGAGGCAGAGACCGGCATGCGACATGGCATGGCATTAAAACGGGGGAATGCCACATTGACTGGCTGCGTACTTGCTCGCACGTGCGTGTAAATACACTTATATATACACATATATACATACATATAGATCTATATATATATATATATATATATACGTGCGACAGGTGTACTATAAGACAACACAAAACAGATAGCCAGAGACCAAGAGAAAGAGAGAAAGAGAGAGAGAGTGAGATAGAGGGGGGCAAATAAGAAGGGAGCAGGATGTGACAACAGGTAACTGGGCCTACGCATAACATACAACTTTCCCAACAGAGAGAGAGAGACAGAGAAAGATAGAGAGAGAGAGAGAGAGAGAGAGTACACAAGCCAAAGGCAACATCAATTCAATTAGCAGTACAGAAAACAGAGAACACAGAACCCCCGAGTGAAAGTAGGGAAAGTGAGCAGCGACAGGCCCTTATATGAATACTTTTATTGAGCAACTTTTAGCTGCTGTAGCATATAAGCCATAATAGTTTTAATATAACTTGGGACCCAACAGCTTACAGCTAACCCTCCTCCACACACATAGGGTAACAGCTACAACGAAATCTGTGGAGCTGCAACAAAATGTTGTCTTAATATAGAATAAATTCATTACAAAACTGTTCAAGTTGGTGCTGTCTTTGCGTCCATTAGCACGTGGACATGACATAACATTGTTTATTTATGGCACTAAATGAGTAAAGCCTGGCGTATAAATATTGCCATTATAAATATATATATATATAAACATATATACATATAAGCATGTAATGTAAATGAAACTATAGTAGCGATTAAAGTGAGCAAAAGATGAAATGGGAGAGAGCAAAGATTTTAGATCACACGGTGAAGAAATCACTTAGAGAAACATTCCTATATACTGCTTTAAAAAATAGGCCAATTCCTATACAGTTCAAGCCGTGTTTCGATTTTGAATAAACCCATTCATAAGCCAAACAGAAAAACAAAATAAATACACTGTAGTTGTCATCTTCCCTTAAACGCGTCAATGCAGATTCGATATGTCTTTATGCTTACTATATACACTAAAAGTTTTTATAAGATATATCATTTAGTATCACGACTATATATAAATTTATTACTACAGCTGCTAAAATGAAATGTGCTATAATACTATGTATAGCAACAATAAAGTAACTCGTAAAATTTACAACTGATATCATAAAGAAATCCTTCCCCTACCTTATTTACTAGTGCAAGTTTTTCTTTTGGTATCTACATTTATAACAGAATTCATTATGCTCATAACCTGTTATACGGCAGTGTTATACAACACACTCTATGTATTTTCTTTATGCGTAATTTTTAACACAAAAAAAAAAAAAAAACAAAAATTATGCATAAATTTCGGACGAGTTCAGGAACAACAGGAACATGAGTTCTTAAAAACTCAACTTTGGACAGAAATTTTTACCTTGGATAGTTTTGCGTTGCAAGAGTTGTGTGTGTGCGTTGTGGCAACTTTGCAAACAACAGACATGTCCAAACATGTTCACAGGCCAACGTCGAAGTGCTAAACGCATTTTAAATTTTAACAAACAGCGCAAATTTCCATGCCGCGCCTTTAAACGACGGCGCTCATTAGCGAGGGGCGGAGAGTGTGGTAAAGTGGGCGGTTAAGGGTAAGGTAAGCGGTTTGTTGTAGGTGTGGCATGCAACATTTGTATGCAGCAGAAGCGCAACTGCTGCAGCCAAAAACTGTTCATTTGCATGCGCTGGCGCTCATTACATTTACATTAAACTTTTAATATGCGCGAACATGTGGAAACACAGTCCTGTGTGTGTGCGGGTGTGTGTGTGTTTGTGTGCGGGTGTGTGTATGATGCGGGCAACACATGCGCTGACTGCAATTGAGTGACAGCCAAAGCGGGGCAGGGTCAGACAGAGTAGCTGACATTTATGTAAACTTGCAACCAGTGCACAAAACATGTCTGCTGCCCGCAGGCGGCACGTGCGTCCCGACTCGCCGGTTGCTATCTGTCTGTCTTGCTGCCTTTTCGCTTCCTCTCTCACTCTCTCACTCCCTCTCTCTTTTTCTCACTCTGTTCTGTTTTCGTTTGTTTGTTCAGTGAGGCAATATCTTAATTTCCCTTGAAATATGCAGTTAATTACATTTGACCAGCTGCGATTTGCAGCAGTGGCTCAGTGGCTTGTTTGTCTGCTGCATGTTGCTTGTTGCATGTGGCATGTGGCATGTGTGCCATGCGCCGCATACCAAATTTTTTTTTGCGTTAGTTTTTCATCTTAAGCTGCCGCTGCTAGGGGACTATTAAAACTCAGTCTACACACACAAAAAACGCTCACTCTGACTATCCCCCTTTCTCTCTCTGTCTCTCTCTCTCTCTCTCTCTCTGTCTCTCTCTCTGTCTCTCTCTCTCTCTGTCTCTCTCTCTCTCTCTCTTTCTCTCTCTCTCTCTCCTAAATGTGTGTGTGGCAAGTAGCAGTAGCTTT
>JBANCZ010002714.1:0-14809 GCA_037040025.1 Sphaerogastrella javana
ATGTGTAGAAAACAATGGCCAATACTTTGAATAAAATGTTTTTTACTTTCCCATTAATAATTAGTGTTTTATGTTCAAAAAAAAAAAAACGCTCATTTCATACCGGTATACCTGGTATATATGCTCATATAACAATATAATCAACATTATTTAATCAATTCACACTTATTTTCATTTGGCATATAAACGTTTAATCAGTATAATTTAAATTAACTGAATCTAATCAAAATAAAACGTTTAATTAAGCACAAGCTTAGTTTATATATGTATTTAAATGTTTAGAAATAAAGCCAAGTGAATGATATACATGAATTTTGACCATTAGCTAGTTTTTATTTTGTTTTGCTCAAGTGTGGCAGCACTGATCGCATTCCATCGTTCATCCAGTTCCGAAATTGTTCGTTCAAATGAACGAGTGAGCTATCGATAAATGTTGATTGGAATCAAATTGAACGAGTAGTGTTCATGTCGTTCAAAAGAACAACGCGTTTTCAAGTTCGTTTCTGTTTGTGTTGAATATCAATTACACGAATAATAAGAAAATATATATTCTAATAAGAGAATATATAAGTAAACAGGTATTGGGGTTTTTGTTATAATGTTTTTATTATTAATTTCCCGTACTCGTTACAATGGTTCAAATCACAATCCAAGTGTTTACTCCGAATTCCGATCTGAACTTCTTTCAATATTAAGCTTTTTAGAGCCTATTAGGCTCTTCTACGTTAATGCCTACTAGATCGGAAGCTAATGTGTTAACTTATAGCATTGACTAAATTTAATATATTGTGCTTTGTACACGCCTACTTTAGGCTATTAAACGCCTTTTTTGGACAATTTTCAATGGATTTTCGGAATGAAAGCAAAGCGAGAAGGCGGACAAAATGGCAAAGCGTAGCAAGAGGTAAAACAAGAAGAAGAAGAAGACGAAGGAGCAAACAAAAGGCGAATGTTGAAAACGGGAAAGCGATTTAAGCAAACAAACGGCACATTGGTTAAGCCAAAAACCCCGACGGAGGAGCGACTATCCTCTGCCCTAAGGGACGCACACATGGTCAAGTGGGTGTGTGAGCATACATATATGCTAGTGTGTGAGTGTGCGGGAGTGTGTGAATGAGTGTGCATGTGTGTGAGTGAGTGTATGTTTGTATAGCTGGGTGTCAGTGTCAGTGTGTGTAAAACTGTCCACGTTTAGAGGTGCTTGGCTTCCGTTTGGCGTTGTTTGTTCCTTCATTTTTTTTTTTTTGACTGACTCGGAGACTCGTGTGGCGGTCTCTAGGTGGCGCCAGACGAGACGCGACAGCCAATGGCAGAGAGGGAGAGAGAGAGAGTGGTTTGAGGAAATGGAAAGAGCAAATAGAATGAGTAGAAGGGAACGTGGAATGTGGAACGTGGAGCGATGACGACGACGTCGCCTTTGCTTTTAGCTTGATTGCCAAGCCTAGTTAACTGTAAAGTTTTATAACTTTGGCCAGCTCAGTGCTAACCTAACCGCCTCTGCCTCCCATACAACACACCGACGACCCCAGCACGCACACCCACCCACACACCCATACACACACTCACACACAGAGTCGGAGTCGGAGTCGGTGGAACGCCCTACACTTGCCTCGCATAGCGTTAAAATCGCTTGGTTTATTACACGCGCCAGACCCAAGCGCTTGGTAACCCGGCCTTACACCACCTGCCCCGCTCCTGTCTTCACTCCATCCTTAACAGCTTTGACGTTACTCGACCCTTTTAAAAAGTCATCAATACTTGGATTGCAAACCTCCTAACCCAAACCCGCCTCCATGCCACCTATCCGTCGTTGCGCCTGTGTCTCAACCGTGCAGCGGCCTCTGAACTTTACACTGTCGCCAGTTGAAGGATGAAGGACGTAAGGGAACGACACACAGACCGACACCCAGACCCAGGCGTCTATCAAATTCCAATTTCGGTCCCTTTTTTACCCCTCATTTTTTTCATTTTGTTCGTTTTTTTTCCTGCTGCTGCTCCTGCTGCTGCCTTCTGCTGGCATTCAAAGTTTATGGCGTCTTTTTAGCGTAAATCCTGCCTGCAACTGGCTGGACTGGTGGTAACTCTGTCTATCTAACGGTAACTCTCGGTTCCTTGTAAACCAGATCCAATTTTTTTTTTTTTGTTGTAGTTTAGGTGGTGCGTCCTTATGTCTGTCGGTGTCTGTGCTACAACTGGACAGTATCTCCATAGCCCCCGCTTCGTATCACAGAGACAACATCTTCAATATCCTCTTTTAGGACTTTTTTTTTAGGCACATGGGAGTGGTTACCCTTTCGTATATACAATAAAAAGACATTCACTCACACTCACACTCACACTCACACTCATACTCACACTTATACTCACACTCATACTCACACTCACACTCATACTCACACTCACCGACACACACTCATAGCTAAAGCGAAAAGTTTAATACATTTTCATTTTTGTCGCTCATCATTATATTGCTTCTGTTGTTGTTGAGCAGCACCATGAAAAATCTATATTATTTCATGTTTGATTTCAATACCCTAACATTGGGTCAGTCGTATGAAACTTGTGGAAAGTCTGATACAGAAAAAGTTCTAAAGATTCCAATAGTTTCATATTTAGATTGGCTTCAATATTTTAGATAGATAGTATTTTTATTTTTAAAAATTATTTAATCTTTGGCCCTTCGAATGGAATAAATAAGAGTATAAAAACCAATGTTTGGATTAAAATAAATAATATTTCACTATTTATTTACATACATATATGTATACATATGCATTTATGCCTCTCTCTCATTCTCTCGGTCTCTCTGTCTCCTATATAGTCGATTTTTTCGCTTTCAAAAGCTTTGTTAGTTGTTGGCTTTAGCCATAATGTTTGGCTGGTCAATCATCGACTTTTATTTACGTGAACATTTTTTTTTTTTAATAAATATTTACAATGTACGCATACGTATAACGTTTATATACACGTATATGTTTATAATACCGACAAATTCTTTTAAATTGAAATGTGCACCAAAGCAATAGTTTTTTATACAGGTCGTCAAGCAATTTTAATATGTCAACAGCATACTCCGCGCACATGGGGAACAAAAGATTACAGCTTCAGCATTTTTTTCTACCATTAAAGTACAGGAAGATGATTTAATTTTTCGATGGAACATTCATATTTAGTTCCTATACTATAAAGCTCTGATATTTTCATTCTGTTTTTGTTTGCATTAAAATCATCTTATTATCAGACTATATTAATATGGCAAAAGTACATAAACTTCTAGTATTTAAATTTGCTTCGCTTAATTTACTATATATATCAATATTTCCGAGTAATTTGATTTTATATATTTTCAGAATATTTACTTGTATACTAAATGTTGTGATAACCTTTACGCTAAATCATCTATCGATTCAATATTTGTACAGATTAATTAACCATACACATAAATTTATATATTTGAATCGTATTTAGCTAACATCTCGTTCAGAGCGGAGCTCAGTTTGATTTCAACATTCGGAGAGTGAACAAATAATCATGAATCGTTCGAGTCTATTGCTGAGCTGCCTCAGCGTTTGCCTGGTGCTTCTGAAGGTAGGTCAGTTTGTCTGTCTTTAATATATAAATGATAATGACGTCATCTTATTTTTCGATTTGTTATCGCAGGTTGGCAGTGCGACAAACAGCGATGATACTACGCCCAGCGTGGCATTAACCAGACAAGCCATACAACTTGGCATGGAACCGGCCGTATTGGGTGAATTGTGGCGCACTAAACAGCCGGTGATTATCAGCAAGCCGGACGCATTAGGTCAGCAGAGCACGACGACCTATAGGCTTTCGCCAGATGGAGAGAATATTATTGCAAGTACGGTGAAGGATGACCTCACTACAAGCACTAGTCCCAGTCCCAGCACTAGTACTAGCACCAGCACCACTCTACCGCCTTCAGTTGGTCCAGCAAATCCGCAAACTGATTGGGAATTATTGCCCAATACGGTGAACAATCGACCTCGGTATGGCATGGGAAATAACTGGCCAGATTGGACCTCGATTCCGAATACACCTACGTTTAACTGGCCTAACTTCAACGTGCCAGCGGGTGTTACACCGCAGGAATCCACAAAAACAGAACACGATGACCAGGGTCGCACTATTACCACTAGGACAAGAACCTATAGTACACCGGGATTTTCTAGTTGGTCAACTAACATAGGCTCGAACTGGCCCCGTTTTGACTTCCCAGCTGGTGTAACACCTCAAGTGTCTACTAAAACGGAAAAGGATGATCAGGGCAATACTGTTACAACCACCACAAAGACCTACCAGGGTCCTCTGTTGACAAATACATGGGTAGCGAATAGCCCAGGTACAGCTGAATTGCCGGACAGCTGGCAGCGCAGGCCCAATGTATTTGCAGGTCAGTTGCCCAACTGGTTTGGTGGCAATCCAGCCAATACACCCAGCTATACGCCAAGTGCACAAGAACCAGTGCCCAGACCACAACCACTGCCCACACGACCCTCAGCTTTGCCACCAGTGCCCACAGCACCAACTGGAACTGCTTATGGCAATGAACTGCCCATGGAGACGGGGACCAAAGTGACCAGCTATAGTCGCACTTTCAGTGGTTCCGGACCACCAACAACAGCGGATTTGGATCACCCTATTAGGGATTTACTCAATCGCGGTGGCATCACTGATCAGGACTTAGAAGATGCCCATGCACGAGGTCAGGACGTAATACGCACTCGCACAATGCCCGATGGACGTGTAATTAAAACAACGCTGCGTGTTAACACCTTTCGAGTACCAGCCGAAGATCAACCCTCAATATCAGGGCCTTTCCCCATTCAGCCTGGACCACCACAAACCATGCCCAGCTATGTAGCGCCCATTGACCCAGAGCAGGACAGAACTATTGAGAACTATCTGGCGCAGGTGAATGTCACTCCAGCAGACATTCAGGCACAAAATGGCGAATTGATCAAGACAATTATTGATAAGAATGGACGCGTTCTTAGTGCTCGATTTGTGCTAAGCAGCGTCAAAGGCGATGAACCGGTTCGGGAACAACGTCAGGCTTACTCAGGGCCGCCGTACAAATAAATGCCATGTAAAGTGGAAACGAATTGAATCGATGGCATTGAGAATGGCATTGAAAATCGACAAAACAAATACATTAAATAATATAATCTTAAATAAATACTTATCAGCGAGGGCATGAGTCGAAAATTTTGATTATATTTTTAAATGGAAACTTCTCTATATATATATAGAAAGAGATAGCACAGATGAGACTGTGCTTTTTCATTGAATAATGTAATGGGTTCAGATGATGTTAGGGTAATCTATTCGGGAAATATCAAAAAAGGAAAGCTAACTTTTGGGCCGAACATAAAATGTTACAAAATTTACGAAAGACGGAAAATTTGAAAATTTAAGATTCCCAATGTAAATGTTTGTATATTAAAATAATATTTATATTAAGTACAATCAAATATATATAAATATGTCAAGTAATGAAATTATAATTTAGTTGTACAATTTTACTTTGGATTATCAAAGTATTAAATTGTTTTAGTGTCAAGAACTTATAACAATAAAAATTGTTTCACTTTACAAAAATGTAATAAGTAATTAATTTAAATTTAACACGTGTACTTACCATCTCTGTGAAACCAAGCAAAAGAAAATAAATCTTAAATTAAATTGCTACTACGAAAGCAGTCTAGAAATCAGCTAAGCGCATAGTTTAAAGTAATAAGCATACTAATTTATTAAATAATTTATAATTCTCTTGTTTACACAAGAGGAATGTGTCAAATACAGTATGAAGAATAAGCATTTAAATGTTTTGTGTTTTTTTTTTTTACTAATTTATTACAAAAATTTTTGCCTTGTGCTAATAACTGAGCTGGAAAATAACAGAAAAAAAAATGGAAAATAATAGAATGAAATCAAATGATATACAATTCAACAAAAATAACATTACACATATAAATAATAAATATAAAACAATAATAATAATAATAATAATAATAATAATAATAATAATAACAATTGCAATAACAATAATCAATACAAAAGCCTTGCATTAAGCATGTTTACAGCATTATTAAAGTGAGAACATAAATTTCAGCAAATAATTCAAGCATTAAGGGATCAAAACTCATTTACAACAAAATAAAAAAACAAGAAAACGAGGAGAAAAAATATTAATAGGAATTCAATTTGAATTTCCCAAACCAAAATGATAAAGAAAAACTATTGCGTAATTTTGTGCGTGGGTTTACGCATTTGTTGTAGGCCGAAATAGTTGTTGTTATTGTTGTGGATGTTGTAGATTTATACTGGTGGTAGTTCTTGTGGTTGTTGTTGTTGTAAGTCACTCTCATATATATATATATATATCTCGATTACATTGCGATAGAAGCGTTAGATTTATAAGCCAAGCATGTCAGAGAAAAGAGAAACTAAATTAGTAAATAAATTTTGTTGATCAAAATTGAATTGTGTAATAACGTAAAAAATTGCTTAAATATTAATTGTCAATTGAAAACGTATATAAACCTCGGAATTGACCGAAGTTTTTGATACACTTGCATAAGCTTCAGGGAGATTTTTAAGCAGAATTTTTTAAGTAAAATATATTTTATTTGAAAAAACTTTGTTTATTTATTTATTTTTTTTTTAAATTGACATATTTGTCAAACATTCGTTATAATCTTTTGCAAGAGTATTCAATGGTATATTATATACTATATTATATATTTATATATTTCAAATGCATAATAAAAGCAACTCCGCTGGCGTTCAACTAATTAATAAGCATCGCCAAACAAAATACCTTTTAAAATAAAATGCAGCAAAAGCGATTGAGAAAAAATGCATTACAAAAATAAATATATTAAAATATTACAAAAGGCATGGAATATTGTAAACAAAAAACTTGTTACAAAAAAAATTGATGGTATTTGCATATGTATATGCCTTGCTTTTGCAGATTGCATTGTGGTGGACACAAACAATTGGGGGTAAAAGAAATGTTTTTTATGCTATTTAGTTATTTGCTTTTTTGTTTAGGTAATAAAAAATTTAAAAACCGCCAATGGCATACAAATTTAATAAAAACCTTTCAAACATTATAATATTGTATGAAATAAAATGTATAAATTAAATTTTTTATGCCGAGAGAATACAACAAAAAACATCAACTGATTTATAAAGTTTTGTTCTTATTTATGTAATAAATGTTCGTTTTGTTAATACTTTAAGTTGCATAATAAACAATCGAGCCAGTTGGTAAACAATTTCTAAAAACGGGGCTTAACATATATATGTGTAAATAGTACGAAATGTGTCAATAAATAATATAATATGAGTTCAATTCCTTTGTAGAGATCGCACAATTGCATTTGAGAATTTCACAGAAACAAAACATTTCTGCATTGAAAATTAATAATATATAGCAAAGAGATCGAATAATATGTATAGACATAAAGATTCCTTTTAATGAGACCTTACAAGTGTTTTCATATGAGTATTGAAATATATATTTAAAGTATTTTAAGTATGGAATATCTGGTGTATAATGACAAAATTTTCTTATAAAATTTTGTAATATAAAAAGTAATGTTTTGCTAAGGATTAAAAAAATCAAACATCATAATAATTCAGATAAAAATATACGTTCGAAGATTGTTTGAATAAATTGCAGTCTATTTAAAGACAGTATACCAAATATATAATACTTAGTAAAAGTGTAATATGAAATTGTAGAACCGTCGAAATACCGACGAATATCATTGGAAAACTTAAGATTAGAAAAATATGTGATATAATATTTGTTATAAAATGATATTGCATTTCAATTTTTCCATATAACCATAGAAAAGTCAGAGGGTATACTTAAAGTCTTTACTCACCAGATTATCGAAACGCAGGGCATCCTCATCGCTGAGGCCCATGCTGCGTGTCAGCTGCAAATATGTCGTTGTTATCGGTTTCAATTGCTCCAAGTCTAGAGGAGGCAATGGCACTGGCATTGGCAAAGGCATAGGCAATGACAAAGCCAATTCTTCGCTAGGACCTGAGCTGGAGCCACGGAGCTGTGGAATTCGAAGTTCTGGTAACGGTTTGGGAGGACTAAGTAGCTCCAGTTTGAGTGATGCGGCAGCAGCAACTGGTGTAGAAGTGGATGCTGGCTGTCCATTTCTGGAGCTGGAAAATGTAGATTTTGTTAGATTGATAGGCGTATGTGGTATTGGTGGTACAATGGGCATGGCTGCTGAAACGATCGGAGAGCGTGCACGTGTCGAACTGTCAGGGGACGTGGATGAGATCTTCAACTGTTGCGAACTGCTGGTCACAGCGGGCAACGGGGAAACAGCTTTGGGTGGTGCCGTTGTGACAGAAAGTGCCTTGGTATATGTATTAGCTTCTGCTGTAGCTGTAGTTGTGCTAGGGGTATTGGTGGTGGTGGTTGGGTAGCTAAGACTTTGTAGCAAACTGCTGCCGTAAATGGGCGGTGCTAAAACCGGTTGACTGAGCATCGAACGGCCAGCATAGAAACGTCTCATGAAATCGTAATAGCGCACCAGATTATCCCGAGACTTCAGCAGTTGCAAGTCAAAGTTGTGCAGCTGTGCGGCATCTGGCATGGGTAGGGTCAAAGGTAGATTGAGTGGATTGGGTGGCAGTGGAGCTGCCGTCTCGGGTAACGGACTAAGCGGACGTTGCAAATGTGTTTTAACTCGTATTTTGGGCACTACGCTAACCGGAGTCGTTTCAGCAACTGCCGCAACATGGGACTGTTGTTCGTGCTGCATGGGCACAGTTGATGTGGTTATGGGACTGATTGGTGCTGTTGATGCAATTGCATCCAGCTGAGTGGCACTAGCGCTACTGGCAACGCTACCCATGGCCAGCACTGGCGTGTGTGCCTTAATCTCGGCACTGGAGTGACGCCTTCGCTTAGCCATGGGACCCGCCTCCAGTGAGCTATCCGTGTGCGTTGAATAATTCAAATAGGTTTCCACTTCCGATGAGCTCTCATTGCCAGGCAAATCGGAATCCTTGCAGCCGGCCAAGGGCGAAGAAGGCCTCAGGTTCTTCTTGCACTCGGGGCAGATGGTCAGAAAACGTGTGACTGCCTCACGGGGCAGAAATGCATAGGTTTCGGTGATCTGAAAAGGGGACAAATGTAAAAAATATCAAATGTAAAAATATATATAAAACTATTATATATATAAAACATATATATACAGTTAATAAATCACTTAATGTTTTTTGTTTATATTTACGAATTTTGTAAAAATTTGTCATTTACATTTGATCAGCTGTTTTATGATTAACATTAGTCAGAGTTACTTTTCAGCTAGTTAACATATTCCTGTAATCTAAGCATTGCCTTAACAGCGGTCGCCAAATGTAAACGCTTCACTTGTGGCTTTTTTGCGTTTCACAGCAAACAAAATAAAGTTTATTTCAAAGATTTAGTATATTTTTAAAAGATTTATACTACATTTAGTATAGGAAAGCTGTGATTATGTTTTACAGTGGATACTAAATAAAAAGTAATAATATATTAAGTTCTATAGATAAATATAATTTTGATATTAAACTAATATTGTAGTTAATAATTTTGTTGTCTGGTTGATACACCACACTCACAATGCGATAGGTACGCTTTTGTCCCGCGTGCATGCCACTGCGTCCGCCCAGCTCCATGTGCACGTTATAGATGATGTCAAAGAATTCCTCCACACAAGCCACCTTGCGATAGATGCGACGGCCAAATTCCTTGCTAGCGGAGGCAGCAAATAAATCAACGGCCCCAGGATTATCAGAGAGTACGGCAGTACTAGGCAGCGGTTGTAAACGCCTGCGACTACCGGGCGCCTCTTCAAATCCATCGGGTCGCTTGGTGGTGAAACCTGGCCGAAGAAGAAGACTTTACCTACTGCTGCAGGGACGACAGGAGATGTGTATGAGTGGACTTACCCTTTGTCTTCACCCAGAAACGAAACTTGGAGCTGTCCGGACGACTGTGCTCTTTGCCCTCCAAGGCTTTAAGTATGCGCGCCTTTTTGTGCAACGTTATTGTCTTGGTCTTTGCCTGATCACCATAGGTCTTTAATGCCCAGGGTTGGAACAGCTCATAGATTACCTCACGTTCGATTGCCACTTTGGCCGAAGGCGCATAACCTATAGGCTGTTCCAATTCATCCACATCCGCATCGTAAGCAGCCTCCACCTCAGGTTTCGGCTCCTGCTCCAGCTCCTGTTCACTCACAGTCACTGGCGAGCCCTCCTCGCACTCATCAATGGCAAAGAGTTTGCGCTTATTGCCGCAACTGTCTGTCATATCGAGTGAATAGGTTGCTCTAGAAGATTCACTGCGTGACTGAGCTAAAGCGTGAGCCTGAGCCTGATCGAGGCTGTACTTACGATTGCCATTGGACGGTTCCATATGGAATGTGAGTGAAATTTGTAGCGAACAATAAAAATTAACAAAGCGTTTGGTATCAGGATAAAGTCCAAGCAATAGACGAGCACATTGATTAGATTTCGAGAATTTTGAATGGAATTTTCTTTAATTTCTAGAAGGCTTTGTTGTATCGAAATCTATTCTTCGTTTCATGGGATTTCATGGGTCGCGCTGCAAGGTTAAATAAATTTTATTTATCAATGAATCACTGGAAGCACGTATATAATTATAATATATCATTTTACACTTGAAAAACTTTGCTCTTACATTTTCAATTTATATTTTGTTTAATTTTAAAAACATTGAATTTGTTTTAAGTAATATTGAAACACAACGTTAAGTATTCAACCGAAAAGTTATTAACAAATAACAAATATGTCAATAGTGTAACAATATTTAAAAAATTTCAACACGAAATCCCCACATTAACGAAAAACAAACGCGGAGAATATAACAAAGCCCATGAAAAACTATAACAAAATAGTTTTCTTTCCGAACGCGACGCGACCGAAATGAAAGTTCAAACTCAACTGATCCTACACTGGATGTGGATATGATAAAGGATGCTACCACAAAGCATTAGATCAGTAGATCTCATTGGGAAGGTCCAGTCGAAGACAGGCTGGGCCAGTTCGGTCAAACTGGTTGCTTGACCGGTCATCTTTGAACTTCTTGAACGGCAAGTTAATGAAGTGACTGCAAAGCAAAAGGGGTAACTCACTCTCTGGAACAGAGACAGAGACAGAGAGAGATAATCATGTGCCTACCTCAATAATTGCGCAATTGTGGGTCGAGACGCTCGGGGAAGCTGAGTTAGGTGAGCGAGACTGAGAGAGAGAGTGTGAGCGAGAGAATCAACCCAATCAAGGCTGCGCAACATCTTCGCGCTTTTGAAGGCATTCCAACGGCCACAAATGAAAAGAAAATGAAATGGAAGCCAACCCGGCGGCTTGCCTCTCTGGCTTGCATGCTCTCTTGAGCCACCCCTAACTCGGTTGCTCACATATTTTGCATTTTAGTTAAAAAATAAAAAAAAAAATTTGTGTAGTCACACACCCACATGTTGAGCAAACACACAGTTAGACGGACACCCTCTCGACCCACCCGCTCCTGCTGCGCATCCTCTCAAGAGCCTGTTGCGCCTTAAAGCTTTCATTGTATTGCCTTGTTTTGCCTTTTTTGTTTTGCTGGTTTTTCTTTTGAGTCTTTTGTTGTTTTTTCCTTGGCAATGTGTCACATTTTGGTCCACACACACATAAATTGAAATATCAAAGAGGGTTAACGACCAAATTAAATTGCCAGGATTAGTCAGTGTAGTCAACACCTCGAACTTGCTTCAAGTTTCACCATTATTTTTATTGAAAATAATATTTAAAAAATAGAATATCAATATTTGAACTGTATAGATTAATATAATATATATATATATATACACGGTTCATAAAGTTATTGTGAAAACTAAAAATATGCATAATGTATGAACAAATCGGGACAAATCGAATCGGTTTCGAGAGAAAGAATCGGACAATTTCAGTATAAAAGCGGACGTCCCAGAAGTTTGCAGCATATTTTTTTCATATATTCACTCTGGGATGGGACGCTGTCATTTAGGGGTGAGTCGTAGGTTTACCTCCTTAAGGGTTAGATCTATTATGTTGTGACTATTTCCTATGTGATGGCATTTCAACACAAGTAAAGAACAGTCCTGATTGGTCCTTAGCCCTGTCCCAGTAGCAAATGAGTAACATGCCTTTGTTTTGGCTCAACTTGGCCTGTTTATGTGACTTCTGTCGGCTGCACAGCATCTACAAGCTCTAGTTCAAGATTTTTCTATTACTTTTTATCATAAAACTGGATATTTTTGCATAAATTATACAATTTCGTGTGCTTTGACCGCCAAAAACTTGGCCCAGCATCAACTGTCATTCACGGAAATTATTGATTCTTGACCGGTTTTTGTAACGTTTCTCATATTTCGTTCTAGCATCGAGAATTTTCTGACAGTAATTAGTTTAACTGACATTCTAGATGCCAGCTAATGTCCCGCAACGGTCACTGGTTGGGTCTAGGACTAAGGTCAGACATTATTTAAGGGACAAGAAGTCAGCATATTACAAGACAATAAAAGCTACAAAATAAAAGATAAAATAACATTTTAAATTATAAATCTATTATTAGACTTTATTTCTTAAAACACTTAAGGGTCTATTAATTTTGTCGAAATGTGTGGAGTAGTCAGAACGAGGCCTTGCAGACCCCATAATGTGTACAAATTCTTGATCAGGATGACAGGCCGAGTCGATTAGTTTGCAGGGCTCCGTCCATACCGTTGGATTTTTTAATTTTAGTTCTATCATAAAGCTATAATCTTAACTGAAATGTATTTTGAAATTTATTAGTGTATTGTTGAATTGATAGTCTCTATAAGGCTCTCACCGAAACAATCAGCGCAAAAGGCAGAGCGATTCCAAGCTCCTTTTCTAACATCACCACCAACAAGAACACCATCTCCAAATAGTTCATCTTCATATAATTTATCTTCAGAGATCAGTTTATTCTTGTATCCCATCACTCATTTCGCTTGCCAGCTATATACTGATTTTCGATATAAAATACTATATAGCACCGAAAATACTACTGTCAAGAAAATACCATACTGTACCGTAATTTCTATAAATTAAATTATTAAATCAAATTATTTATGTAAACGAAAATAAGTGTTGCAAAATGTACAAATTCTACGGAGCTGAGTTTTGAATGTAACTTTGGGAAAATGTTAATATTTCAGGCAAGTGTAATTTCCACTAAATGTTAAATGTTCTTTCAATGTTGTATTCCAAATTGGTTGGCATATTTAGAGCATTTGTGCCAGGAGTTGCAGCCAGTCGCTAAATAGGAGCTCATTAAGTATCACCTCGCATTGCATCGCATCGTTTATGCATTGAAATTGGCAGTCACTTGTAAAAAAATCAATGCATGTCTGAGTAATCGATGCTGCCTAATGGAATAACTAAGCTAATAGGGCCAACATCGAGAAGCCATGGTAAGACAGAGAGAGAAACAGAGAGAGAAGAAGAGAGAGAGAGAGAGAGGTGGATAAACCTGAAGTTAGTTCTGCGATCTCAGAATGACTTGGATGACAATTAGTGCTGCGACTTGGAGACAAACAATGCTGCATGCTTCGCTGTAGACTTGGCCATTTGCTGAACTAATGTTTGGCTGGGTCCAAAGTCTTGGCATTTGGTTAGCAATTACTCCAGGCCAACATGGCCAAATAGCATGAATAAATCGGCAATGGATTGCGTGCTCACATGGGCTACTAAGTGGCAGTTGGATGCTGAACTGGTTGCATTCTAGAGAGCATCATTTGCAACAGGACATTAGAGGTAAACAAGTTTTTTTTTTCTTCATTTCGTCTACAAATTATATGAACGATTGAAAGTTTCTCACGCTAGGCTAGGCTATGTCTCAGGCTCAGCATCCGTGGCAGGACATGGAACTTTTATAAAAATCTTCTGAACTTTCACATCAAAATTTCAACAGATTTTCTAGCAGAAAACCCGAGGGCCGGTTTTTCGGTTATTTTTCAAACTGGACACAGCATCAACGGCTAGCTGGACAACTGGCGACGTCGAGACGTTGAACTTTGACACGCATCCCGGCCAAGATGCAACCCCTTTCGGTCCAACCAGTTTCCCGTTGTCCGAGCGGCTGCTGGTCACTTCATTGCTCGTTCTTCTCATTTCACTCTTAGTTTCAGTTGTTTTTTTTGTTGGAAATGGGGTGGATATTTTTTTAAAGATGCTGCTGTCCTTCTTGATTTGCAATCTCCTTCTGACCCGCATATTCTACACAAAATGTTCCTTTACTTTTTCGGCAGATAATGTCCAGTTTGTTGTGTGTCTGTGTGAAATAATGTGATGTTCACATTTGAATGTTTAGCTGTGGCTCATCTTATTGATGCTCTGCCTGTTGTTGTTGATTATGATGCTCTCTGTGCCAAAGGACACCAATAAAAATTCCTCACATTTGAAATCACACAGCATTCTGCTCTATACAGAACCTGTTCCATTTTAATGGCCTGTTCCTGGGCAGTAATTCTGTTGATTTCGGTATAATAGGCCTAGGTACAAGGTAAACACAGAAATTATAGAGGCACAGTTTGATTTGATATACAACAATTGTGCCTTATGAACTAATAACAACAGGAATATGAAACGGTTAGATTTACTCAAACTACAAAATGATATACCAGGTATACCGGTATGAAATGAGCGTTTTTTGTGAACATAAAACACTAATTATTAATGGGAAAGTAAAAAA
>JBANCZ010002715.1:0-14809 GCA_037040025.1 Sphaerogastrella javana
TTACAATCGTCAAACTCCCCTCCAAACTGCTACTGCTACTACGGCTATGTTTTCTTCTACTTCTCTTTTGCGCTATCTTGTTATTGTTATTACTTTCGTTATTGTTGTTGTTGTTGTTATCAAATGCCGGAAATTATTGTACGCTGAGGCAACGTCCTTTCATCGACATCAACATCAACATCAACATCAACATCACAGCACAGCAATCGCAATCGCAATCGGGGCACAATCACAGCAGCTTGCGTGTAAATCCTGTCAAATGTTTTTCATGCATCGTTGATATCCGCAAATATAGAACAAAAACCATTGTGAAAGAAAGTCGAGAAAACAGCACTGACTCCGCATAAATATATCATGGATATACTAATTAAAAATGCTGATGGAGTAAGGAAACTTTCATGTGTAGAAGGCAAAAGGGAATAATTTAATTTAAAAAATTCAGAGATATGATTTAAGAATATTTGATTAATTCAAGGAATTTCATTTAATTAAATTTAAGACAATTTATCATTAAAGGAAACATAATTATAAAAAGGAATTTAATTACGAAATATTTGTTTGATGTTTTGAAGTAATATTATAAATATAAATGTTAAGTATATCTCACTTGTAAATCTTGAACATATTCTTTCCGTAAATAGTATAAATTTAAATAATATCATAAATATATTAGCATGACTATTTCAATGGCTATACTAATTAGAAATGTGACGGAGTAGAAGCAATTTTCCTGAGTTGAAGCCAAAAGGGAATAATTTAATAGAAAGAATTTAAGAATATTTGATTAATTCAAGAAATTTAATTTAATTAAATTTATTAAAATTTTTCATTAAAGGAAACATAGTTTTAAAAAAGAAATTTATTTATCAAATATTTGTGTGATATTTTATATGAATATTTAAATTATAAATGTTAAGTACATTTCTCTCGCAAATATTGAAAATATCTCGCTGTTAATGTTATAAATTAAAATATTTAAATCCAAACTCTCTGTTTCTATGCAATTTCTACGGCCTTATAAAAAAAGTGCAATAAAGTGAGTCCCATAAATAAAATGAGCCGCATTGCATTAATGGCAGTTGCAGCCACTGCATAAACCTGCCACGGCCAATGCACTCGAGAAAAGACAGAGAGGTGGGGGGTTTTGGCGACTATAACGCCACCAAACAATGTGGCACAGAATAATACAATAAAGAAAAAAGAGTGAAAAGAACAAGAGCAAAGAAGAAGCAAAAATATAAATGCCACTTCAGTTGCATTCTGTTTGGCTGAGCAAAAAATTATATTACAACAATGTGTATAAATTGTGATTTCCATGCTGCATGCAGCAACAGCAGCAGTAACAGCAGCAGCAGCATTCAAGTGGCAACAACAGAATTGCAGCCGCTTACTTAATGGAGTCACTGTGTGAAGAGCATGTTGTTGCCCATGCAGTGCATTGCATTGCAGTGTATTAACCCCAGCTGAACTGTGGGGGGTTCTTTGCCACTTGGCTACTTTCTGACTGACTAACACAAACTCACTGACGGACTGGCAGTGTGTCAAACAAGTAGCTATGGCTCTACACATTGAGAAAAATTTCTAAAAGTGTGACGAAAAATGTATTATACGTGTGAAAAATATCACGAATCATCTTTGATTTATAATACCAAATTAAATATTTCTGTAAAGCAACTATACGTTATATAGGGTTAATAATCTTTAGAATATCTTTGATAGTAAATTTATAATATGAAACTTAATATTTTAATATATATTTTAATATTTTTAAAGTAAAAAAAATGTCTAGTATATAATTTAAAGTAAATTTATCAAATTTAATTAAATATTTTTATAAAAATAATAAATAAAAATATTTAATTTAATTTGATAAATTTATTATGAATAATATTCTAGACATTATTTTAATATTTTAACATACAGTTATTTTAAAAAAATATTAAATTTCTTATAATAAGTTTACTATTAAATATATTTTGGGCATTATTTTGACATTTAGGCGTTCCTAAAAATCATTATAAATTTATTTTAAATTTATGTAAGAAATCGAAAAAATTTTGATAAAAAAAAATTATTAAATAAAATTCAATATAATGTTAAAACACCTAAAAGTTACAACAATATAAATAATGTCTAGAATGTAATTGATGATATATATTTATATTTATAAAACGAAATGAATGAATATTTTGTTATAGTAATTAAATTAGATATAATTTCACAGCTTTTGGTAGCTATTAAATTGAATTTATTTATTTAAGTTTGTAATTAAATTGAAACCTGCACTTTATAGATTTCAGTGTACATATGAACTGCTGTCTTACTGCTGCGTGACCTCGCTTGGTTGATTTTAACACGCATTCAACACAAAGCGTCTCCCTTTAGCTCTGCATAGAGCCAACAATGTAATCAAAGTGGGGCCAGCCCCTAGATAGACAGAAAGACAGACACACGCACAGTCAGAGTATAGAGAGAGACAGACAGAGAGAGAGAGAGAGAGAGAGAGAGAGAGAACTCATACATGTACATGTACATGCAACTGCTCATTTCTAGCGCAAAACTTAATATGCTGCTAAATGGCATTAAATGGGGGGCGAGACTATGTGGCAGTAAAAAAGGGTGCCAGAGGATTGCACTACATTTTTGATAAGCTTCAGAAGCGTAAACACCTCGACATACTTTCTTCATACTTTGTTGCGTGCGTGCCTCTCCCGAGTTGCTAATAAAGTTGGACAGTTTAAGACGGTGTGGGATCCATGATGGTATGGGTATTGCCAAGGACTGAGTGGGCCTGTATAGGGATGGTTAGGTTAGTAATTAAGCTATAAAAGGCACTAAAAAGAATTTCAAAGTAAGAAAAAAAACGAAAAGTTACGCTTAAGGCTGTCGTTGCTGCTGCTGCTGTATGTCAACAAGTGAAGCATGGCAACAGCGCACTTTGCACTAATCGAAGTTTATGTGTTTGCTCTTTGGCCAAGTTCCATGAACTTTTTACTTCGTATTTCGTACTTTGCTTTGTTTTACTTGCACTTAACTGAAGCCCCAGTTCAAGAAACAAGTTTCGCAATAAATTAGAACAAAACAAAAAAAAAATGAAAACCCTTTAAAGTGTAAAATGTACGAGGTAAAGTTTCACATTATTGAATACAATGAAAGTGTACAGAGTCAGAGTTTGTTTCTTAGATATATATATTATAGCCACAGTTAGAGTTGATTTTAGAGTGTTTAACTTGGTTTATTTATTTCAAGACATCATCAATTATTAAATTGTAGTTTTGCCAGTTTCATTAAATATTTAGAAATACAGTAATATTGTATATGTTATTGATTACCAATTATATTAATGCAATCTCTTGAAGTTATGCTATACTGTACTGTTGCCGCACTTCTCTCAATATGATTGCCATATTTCTGTCATTTAAAATGAAGATTTGTGAAATTAATTAAATAATTATCTATTTATTTATAATAAATATAATGTATATAATATATTATAAATATAATCTCTTGAATTTATTCTTAAACCCTTGCATTGTGGCCGTGCTTCTATCTTCAAGAATTGTGACATTTCTTTTATTTACACAATATTTTTACGAATTTATATAAGGGAAAATTGTATATAAATAATGCATATATTATATTATTTAATAATTATTATTTTTATAAAATCTCTTAAATTTATTTGGTTCTGTTGCCGCACTTCTCTCAATATGATTGCCACACTTCCCCAGGGCGCTGTTGCCTTGCTTCACTGATTGTCAATTAATCGCAAAAGCCTATTAAGCACATCCTGTGTGGATGGGAGGAGGGGAAGGAGCAAAGGGGAATTACATATGAACACATCTATTCAATATTTCAATAGGACTGTCAGCCATAACAATGCATTTAATTAGCATGATTTGTGCATGCATTTCAATTGTGTCATGACATGTGATTCTAAACTCTTGTCTAAACACCAAAATATGTTAAATGAGGGCCCCCCACCCGAAAAACGAGGCTAATTAAATGTAACACATTTATCCCACTCAAACATTTTAACAACACACCCACTCTCTCACACACACACACAAATACAGACCATAATCTAAATCAGTGTGAAGTGCATCAATCAACGAAAATGCAACAAAAACGAGGAGAAATGGGAACAAATGTCGCTTAACTAACAACAATTTCAAACTGGCTAAAATGTAAGTGGCTTTTGTGTAAGCACATTAAAATGATTACACCCAAATGCGCACATAACCACGCCCCCAAAAAACTAAAACACAACCTCCTCCCCACCCAAAACACATACAAATACACACACTAACACATAGAGATATAACTTTGCTAAATGCGCCCGTGACAATAGTTGTGTCTAACAATATTATTGTTGTTATTTTACGTATGTGTTTGTCTGTCTGTCTGTCTGACTGTCTGTCCGACTGTCTGTCTGTCTGTCTGTCTGTCTGTCTGTCTGTTTGTCTGTCTGTCTGACTGTCTGTCCGACTGTCTGTCAAATTGCATGCAATTTTTGCAACCAAATCCCACAAATGCCAGTGACAGTACTACAGTCGAGCAGGCTAACGCACAAATTGCCCCGAATTGTACTACAATTATGTTATTCAGATTATATAATTTCCTATTGTATTTCATATATAATATAGTTTTATATACTATACATAATTTCGGATAATTATATATATCTATATATATATATTATATACCAATTTCAGGTTTTTCTACTTAAATTTAACTTTTTTTTATATAATTACACATAGAACTGGCATACCCTTTCTACGGTTTCTTTTTTAATGGTTACCCAGAGGAAATATGTTTGTCTCTATCATTTGCTCTGGATCATCCTCTTTCCCTTCCCCTCTCTCCGTTTTCCACATTTTATAGTAACATTTGTTTAGCTATGCATTAGGTTTGTTTTTTTGGTGTTGTTTTTTTTATGTTTCTCTACCTATGTTCATTTTTATTTTGCTGCTGGACAACTCTTTTGTTGCCTTATACGCAATTGCAATTGCAATTTTTTTAGGGCGTGGCAAGCCTTAAACATGCTTAGATTGAGTAGAGAAAGATGAGGAAAAGTGGTGAGAGGAGAAGGGGCAGGTCGAGCTCATTTCGTCATTGTTGCTGGTTGCACAATAACAACGATGTTGCATTCACAATGGTCACATGTTGCTGCAACTTTCATTGTCAGTGTCATTGTTGCCGTCATTATATGGCTATGTGTGTGTGTGTGTGTGTGTGTGTGATACAGTTTTGTTGCCGAGTTGCATAAAAAATTGATCATTGAACTGAGAAGAGAATTTTCTGTGCATGAATGCAACTGTTGTTGTGGCATTCAACGGCAGCTGACAATTACAATGAAAAGCCTGTGGCATGCACGAGATGGCAACGTTGCCAATTTTCACAAAAAAAAAACCTCTTGATTTAAACTCAGTTTATAAAAAAAAATGATTTCAACTTCATTTGAACTCAATTTAAGATGACTACTAAAAAAAAATGATTATATTCAACTTACGAAAGCAAAACGAAAATTTAAGCCAAACTTAAGCCAATTTCTCTAATTAGCTTAAAAAAGATTTATCAACTTTGAACTTTCTTTAAGATTCTATGGAATTTGAACTTTTTAATCAATTTATTTCATAGTATATTCTCTTTAGACACTTCATTGAATTTTATATGTAATTACAAATATATTTTTGTTTAGCTTCCACGTTTATATTGAATTTGTAATCAGAGTTAGTCCTCAATTTTGCACACTTATTACCCATGCTGATCCTTCAAAGCCCTGTTGCCAAACTTCACTTGATAAATAAGTTGTTAAGCCATACAACTGTTAAAAATAAACCACAAAACGCTGCGCTGCTTATATACAACCTGACAACTTGACAATCTAAGCCCCAACCTAGCTCAAACCACAGAAGACCAAAAGAATAAGAAGAAAAACAAGAACAAAATTATTAGCTCAAAACCCTGGGACATTCATAACTCAGGTGTCAAAACAGTAGCGAAATATTATCAAACAAATTTCAAGGTTGACTTGGATTGAATTGGATGAAGACTTCACAAGATTCAGTAAATAAATCATCAGCATTTTTGCACAAATTTTTCACTTCCGTCTCAAGTAAATTTTTGGTTTCTCCTGACTTACCTTCGCGCACATTCTCGTAGGCATCCTCAACATGTGACTCCTTATAGATAATGGAGTGAAAATCAAGTTCATCCTGTGCACCGGAGTTTTCCTGCTCCGACGTGGGCGTCGTCGTCGTCGTTGCGTCTGCTAAAATTGGGAATGTGTTGGCTGTCGTCTGTGTGGAGCTGCTGTTGTTCGCAGTTTCAGCATTTTTATTTTTATTTATGAACTTTTCTGTCTTGTTATCAATGGCAGTTTTGGTTCTGTTGTTCGAGGTCGAGGTCGATGTGGGTGTTCTTCTTGTTGTTGTTGTTTCTGTTGTTGTTGATGTTTTTGTAGTTGTTCGTGGTGTTGTTGTTGTTGTTGTTGTTGATGTTGTTGCGGTGGTCGTCGTGCGATTTGTGGGAAAATAATGTTTGGCATGTTCAACATAATAGGCATCACGTTCCGTTATAATTTTACCCTCGAATACCCCATTATGTATGGAACCAAATACATAACTATTACGATCCCCTATCACTTCGCCCTCATAGATGTGATCCGTGGAGACATCAATGGGGCCGTTACTATCATAAAACTGCAAAATGGAAACAGAATTATAAGTTTCAATTTTGAATAAATTTAGATAATAGTTCTAGTTTTCAGAATACTCACGTCTAACTTATCACTAAATGTATTTAAATCACGTTTTAATCTAAGATGGAAGTCTCTTCCATGTGCTGCGAACTTTAACTGTACATAATGATCTTTGGTCACCGATCTTCGTGCTCTATTGTGACTAGCTCTAATGTGCTCATGATCATAGTTGAGTGTTTCATAGTGGGATATGTATTCGTTGAGTCGCTCACGACCTGCAATGAAATTTACACAAAAAATCAATAGAAATTTTTATTTTAAAATATTTAGTAATTTTATATTTGTTATAGGTAGATCGTTTATAAGATTATAAAGATTTTCGATATATAGGTAGATATTTTATAAGATAATATAATATAATATCGAAGAAATATGCCACTCTACTCACTTGATTTTATTGATTTATTTGTATTTAGTAATACATTAACTCGAAATTATTTATTTTAAATTTTAATTTTAATTTTGCTTATATTTTAGGTAGATATTTTAAAATATTATATAGTAAAATATAAAAAAAAATATGTCACTTTATTGAGTTTAAGTATATTTTATTTAAAACCTACGAATTATTTAAAATTATAATTTTTCGATAAAGGAATTTTTATTAAAATTTAGATTTTTTTTTAAATTTTATATTTGAAATTAAATATCAATTATGGATATATTTTTGGTAGTTATTTTGAAAGATTATATAGAGTTTAAATCGATTTTATTAAACATGAATTAAATTTAACTTTAAAATTGTAATTATATAATAGCAAGTTTAGTTTAACAATAAGCCTATTGATATAAAATATTGCTTAATAGTAATTCATAAAATAGATATTACGTAAACGATTACAAAACTAATTAAAGGGCCTCATAGTTGTGATTAGCCTAGGCTCCAAGGTTATGTTTAGTCGTTTAGTTACTAAGTTAATGCTGCTGTTGCATAAATATTTGTTGTTGTTGTTGCCACAGTTACAATAAGTTGCAGCTGTCAATGCAGCACACTCCGTCAAGGAATTGGCACGTGACCACGCCCACACTTATGATAGGCGAAAAGCCACAAGCAAACAGACGAGAAGAACCAAGAACCAGGAACCAAGATGCACACAAGTAATGCATTTATGCGTATGTGCGAACAGTACATTTAAGTGTGTGTGTGAGGGGGTGTGTGTTGTGTAAGTGCATTAAAAATGTTTCACAAGTTGCTGCCGAGAATACATATATATATATATATTTGTATTTATATGTGCTTGTTTGTGTGTGAGTGTGTGTGAGCTGCTGTCTCTTGTAAGTTGCTGTTCGTGCTGCCAATGCTCGTTGGGTTTCCAGTCCATCTGCCAAAATAAATATGTTTGCGCCAGGGGAGAAAAATAAAAAAAGAACTGCACTTTGCCACTTTTACACTTGCACTTCAAGTTGGACGGGCCATGCCACGCCCACAGCTACACAACCGCCCATCCGCATACATACAAATGCTGCATGCTGCATTCGAGTGCGACATTGAGCAACGGCAAAAGTAAATGCATTACAAGAAAATGCATTGCATACACACAGGCGCCATTTAGGGAACGAGAGAGAGGGGGAGAGAGAGGGAGAAATAGAGAGGAAACGAGAATGAAAAGAGGAGAGCTTTGTGGGCCAATTGGCAGTTGGAGCCGTTGGCCCACTTTGCTGCCATTAAATGCTATGAAACGTTAAAAGTATTAAGCGAATCAGCAAACGGAGCAGCAACAGCAGAAGCAGCAGCAGGAAAAACTCTCTAAATGGCAATGAAATGCAGTTACTCCCTACGTGAGGTCAATCGAGTTCTCGTTCTCGTTCACGTTCATGTTCTCATTCTCGGTCTCGCTTTCGCTCTTGCTCTCGCTCTTGCTCTCATTTTCGTTCTCGTTCTCGTTCCCGTTCGCGTTGTTGTTCCCGTTCTAGGTTTCGATCTCCTACTCGTTCTGCTACTCTTTCTCCTACTCGTCCTCCTATTTGTCCTCCCTACTCGTTCTCCTACTCGTTCTCCTATTTGTTTTCATTCTCATTGTTGCTGTTGTTATTGTTGTCTTTGGGTACTGCCTCTGTGTTTCCTCTGTGCCAGTTGCGATTGTCGTGTATTTTTAATTTGTGGATTTTCGAAACATGGCCAATGGATAGGTGGGCGGTTGTCTATAAGGGGCGGCGTCGACCAACGTTGACGTTGCATTTCAATTTCCGGCCTTCAATTAATTTGAAATTGCGGCTAACCGATTTGAGTTGGATCGTTGGATTGGTTTTCCAAGATTTATATGCTATATGCAGGCTTGTTTTTATGAAACCAGATCTTATATTGTACCGAAAATTATAAATATATTTCGAATACGAACAGAAGGTATATAAATTACAAATTTATAATATGGAACATGCAGCGTTCAGTGTTCCTTTTATGATAACAAAATGATATCAAAACTAAATTAATTTACAAACATCCTTTGTTTTATTTATTTCGAAATCTAATAATGATTATCATAATAAAATAATGCATTCGTTTGATAATGGAATCTAGCCCCACGATTATTTATACCTAACAGTTCATTAAATAAATTTGGCTGTCCACAGACTACAGATTTAACTGGATTTAAATGAAAGCGCCTTAAATGCCATCGAAAAGGCAGCAAAATAAATTATATCGAAACGATTTCAATTTAATTATGGCTGCAGACATTGACTGAAACGAATCGAGAAAATAAAAACCGCAAATGTTGTGAATGAACTCTAAAGAACTAATCCTAATGCCACAAATATTTACAGCAATTCCAGCAAGGCAACACTGCTTCAGGAACCACATCAAATTATCGGCAAGGATTAGCAAAGTAAATACAAATGAAAAATTGACAGAAACCGACCAAAAAGCGAGAGAGAGACAGAGAGCAAAATAGTGAAACCAGACCAGATATTTTCCACAGCAAAACTCATCAAAGGACCAAGCTGCAACTATAGCACACAATGAAGAAGAATTTGTTCATCAGGGCAAAAAGTTTCTGAATATTCAAATAGAATGCAACAAGAACTACTGTATACAAACAGACTGAAAAAGAGAGATAGATATAGCTGGAGAGAGCGAGTGAGGGAGAATGAAGAACAAGAGCAGAAGGTTAATTGAGTTCAAAAACCCACAAAAATCGATAGTTAAATGAAAATAAAGTCGGAATAGTTGTGGTTGAAACAGAGAGATATATGAAATACAGTCACAGTTACACTGAACAAAATACATATTTTTTTTACATAAACATATATTAGTACATATATTTATTTAATTTGTTTTTTTTTTTATCATTTAGAAATCTATATAACAATGATCAATTTTATATACTCAAGTTTCTTCAACTTTCTTGCTGTGTATAGGTAAAGATATATAGACATTTTTAAGGCACAGATAAAAAAAAAGAGAGCCAGTGTAGATATGCATTTTCCATGAGTAATGAATTTTAATTACTTAAAATGCGCCAAAATAATGAAAAATACGCAGAAAGCGTGTGAAGTGCTAGAGGAAGAGCAATGCCAGAATAACTGAGTGGCCAAAAGGAGAGCTCCGTTAAAAATGAAGAGAAATTACACTAAAAAATGTGCAAAACGTTTTAGAAGGGGTAATTAAACTGAACGCTCAGCAAACATTACGTCTCTTTTTTTTTTAATATTTTGGTAAATGTGTAGGTGGATCTTCTATAGAGAAGACAATGACAAGCTGGACACGAGGACATTCTAGTAGTTGACCTAGAAAACAGTATACATAAAATGTAGTCGAAAAGGATACAGCATCAAAGGTAGCTCTATATACCATAGTGTATATGTATATACAATATGTAAAGGTATATATATAAAAGTATATAAGTGTATAGCGGATTAAAACAAACCCAAAAGCCTAAGCGGAAAAGTCTGGCAACATGGGCAAAAAGGTGAGCAAGCTTTGTAAGTGGTTAAAGCAAACTTTGCCCGAGGAAATGCGAGACGATGAAGGTTGAAATAATAGCGTAAAAAAGGGTCAAAGATGACTGCAAAAAAAATTAAAAGAAGAAAACTAAGCATACAAAGTGACAATAACAAAAGGACCTATGCGAAAAGTGAAACGAAAATAGAACAAAATGAATAAAACTAAAACAAAGCCGCAGTCGAAAACAGAAGACAATGAAATACCCTGTAGTTAGATGTGCTTTCAAATATCCAAATACAAATATGCACTTAGAATGTTGATTCATACCACATGCAGCTAGTAAGTAACCATGATAAGTGCCACAAGTGCCAACAATATTTATATACAAGTTTGCATTTTTTATTGAGACGTTTTAGACCTGCCTCAAAAGTGGATACTCTTCTCAGCCGTGGCCATAATATTATCTATTTTGTTTCTACTACGGCCTGTTGCTCATTTCTCCTTAGCGCATTCGGCCCATTTCTATTTTTGTGGTTTTGGACAACAGTTGCAGCTGCTGGAGCTGAAGATGAAGCTAAAGCTGATGCTGCATTTGGCCCACATAAGAAACGAACTGAAAACGACTTTCGCTATTTACTCTTGCTAGCTGAGTAATGGAGGAAAAGCGAATAGTGAGTGCGCGGGGGGCGAGTTGAATTGAATATGGCTGAAATGTTTGACCAACATTGAGCAAAGAAAATGAAAAACAACTATTACAATAGACCATAGACCGGGCAATTGCCCGACTTTTATAGCAAACAACTTTTAATTTTTTTTTTTCTTTAATTTTTCTTTATATTTTCACTCTCGTGAGAGAGTTCTCCTCTCTGTTGTCGGTCTCATGTTCATTTTCATTTTATTTGTTGCCGTTTGGCAGGTTTTTCCTCATCGATAATAGCTGAAGAGAAACTAAAAGAAACCAGTTCTGGTCAGAGCGAGCTGTTGCTTGGAGAGATACTATATAATGTACATATATACTATATGTACATACAACTAGAGAACTGAACCGATGGCAAAAAGCTAGTCGTCGTGGTCTATCCTTCCTGTCTTTTTCAGTTCAAATTAGTCGCTTTGGGCGCCGGCTGCTGTGCACTTGATTGAAAAATGTTCAATCAGCTGCTGCTGTCTACACACATTGAAGAACAGAACGGTATAAGAAAACAAAAGAAAAATCATTTTCAGTTAGTTTCTTGCTTTTTTTTCGTGTTGTCTTGTGAGTTGTCGGACTGTGTATTTGCACTCCCTCACTTAAATTCGATTAACCCAAAATTTGTGCTTTCTTTTGGGTACTCTCCCATCGATCCACGTCGTTTTTGTGTCAACCAAACGACCGTTTAATGCCATCAACTGTTCCTGCAAAACCCCTCCCTGCCCAAACGAATTCTCCAGTTCAGTTCGATTCCAACCCAACAATCGTTTATACATTTTTAACTGCATGTGTCATATATACTCGATATATATCCGTAAATGTTCTTCGATAGAGCATTCTACTAGCAACATTGTCAAGCAGACACACTCCGTCGCCCTTACAGACTCAATGATGATTCAATTTGGTTGCAGCAGCTCGCACAAAATGGGCTTAAATGCGCTCAAGTTGAATATTTTAAGCTTTTGGTCAGCGTTTTGGCTGGTTATATGCTCATTTTGATTGATAGGCTTAAGGCTGTCAGTCTCTACATATAGACATATGTCTCTCTCTCTCTCTATGTCTCTCTTCTTCTCTTTCTCTCTTTCTCGCTCTGTGTGTGTGTGCAGTCTCGTTAAGCTGATTTTTCTCTCTTACACTCTCTATATATATCCATCCAGTTGTATGCATTTTACCAGTACGCCACGGTTTAGATAAGACATCCCCACATCCAACGTCCGTCCGGCTGCACTGGGATACGTTTTGGGGCTTTTCTACTGTTGGCTTGAAATTGATGGATGATGTTGGGCATTGGGATTGATGCCAAACAACAACCAGAACTCAGAACTGAAGAAGCTGTCTGCGTCTACTGGGTTATCGCCAATTTAAAACTGCTTTTTGGTGCTTCGCAGTTCTTCATGTACTTCCAATATGCTAAACATTTCAAAAATTCTGTTTAGTGAAAATGAATTCAACATAAGTCTTGCTAAAAAAAAGTTAATTAAAGGAAGTAGTACTCAAAAATAAATAAGGAAAATTATTTGCTAAAATATCAAACACATGCTTTAATCAAGAGAGCTCGAGACACTGGATGATATACGGGCTTCCCCTGTCTATTTTCAGTGAAAATGATCTGTTAGAATGTCAAGGACATCCTTTACTCAAGAGAACTTAATAGACTAAATAATATACGGTTTTTCGGACCTATCACTCAGTCAGTCTTTACAGAATTTGTAGTATTCGTAGTAGTATTTGTAGTGTTACAATTTCAAATAAGAAAGCAAATACATTTATTATTCGAAAGAATTCGATAGACTGCATATGCATTTTCCCCAGCCTATCAGTCCCTGTCTGTCTTCAGTGTAATCCCGTGTTCAATTACAATGTAAAACAAAAAGCACAGCGATATTAAGGAGCAGCTTAAAGGTCATCTTGTGTCTGTGCCTGGCAGCGACACCGTCATGCAAAACAGGAAACAACCAGTACACACACACGTACAGCAAATCTCACAGCATTTTCACAAAAGATTTTTCTTCATTTTGTTGCAATTTTGCAGAGCTTGTGTAAGACGTATACGTCAGGAAAGCTGACAGCAAGAGCGCCACCATAAACTGGACATTTAAGTGCGCACAGTAAAAACCCATCAGGCTTTAACGCCAACTGAACCAGGAACTGGAACTGGGACGGGAACTGGTAGGTAAAAATGTCAGAATGGGGCTGACTGAGCGAGCAGGGGGTTGTATTTTCAGTGAAATGGAGTTCAGGGTTGTGTTGTGGAGCGCGATGACCGCAGCCGCAGCGAAGTCAACAGCTGCGACGTTGCTGTGCACGAAAACCGCACGAAAGGTTGTCAAATAAAATCCAAGAAAAGTGCAATAAATCACGTAGCACTGCAATCATTTTATCAGCGCAAAGTTTTTCTTAAAAACCAAGAAAAAAAAACTTGGTTTGAAGTACCACAAAAAAGAAAGAAAAACCAAATTAGAAATACGCAACAACAGAAATTGTAGAACTGTAAAAAAAAAAACGAAGGGCAGCTCAAAGTTCTCAAAACAACATCAGCAAATTGAATAAAAACATTAATGCTGCGTGCAGGCGATATCAAAATACAAAAATGCTCAAAAATATCTTGGAAATAAAAATACACACACACAAATATATAAATAAAGTTCTTATTTGGCGAACTTCTCTTTCATTAAAAATCATTTTGCATTGGCTTATAATTTACTTTTCCCTTTTGCTGTTGCTCTTGTTGTTGTATATTTTTCATTTTCCATTTCAATTGCGGTTTATTTTCGATTTCGTTTTTCCTGCCGAACAGCGCCTTAACTTTTCCAATGTTGTATTTTGTATTTCCGCCAGCTTTTGTTGTTGCAGGAAAACGCCACCGAGAATTCCCAATCAAATGAAAAATTCTCTTCAAGTTTAGCGTTTTGCGGTTTGCGTCTCCTGAATGAGAATGAATGAATTGATTGCTGCGTTTTTTTTTTCTCCTCAACATTCCTGTGTATACCATACACATCTCTTTCACACGCTCTCCCACTCTTTCGACCTCTATTTGCCCATTCTATGATTCAACTTGAGGCGATTTTCATGCAAATTGATGGGGAGCTGCCGACCTTACGCACGTGCCCAATAATTGGAGTACTTTCTGAAAGCATACAATGTTCGACTCAGGCGGCCCATGATGTTGAATGAAAAAACCTTTAAATACATAAGTACAGGGCATGCGTTCTCTGATTTATTACAGGCCTTGGGTTCCAATATATATTTTCAAATCGAATCTCTAGAGATTTTGTCTATAATCATGCAAATTGTGTAAATTATTGAAGTGACATTCAGAAAGAAATAGTCGGAACATAAAAAAGTAATTTTTCATCTCAAAAAAATTTAAAATTCAATCTTCAAAATATATTTTTTAAAGAATATAATACCATATAATATAATATAATATAATAAAATATAATATAATATAATATAATATAATATAATATAATAT
>JBANCZ010002716.1:0-14808 GCA_037040025.1 Sphaerogastrella javana
CACATATGCATATACACTTAAATATATACACATCCATATACAAATATACATATATATATATATATATGGAAAATGTATTCAATTTGTTTAACCGGTCGTCTGATCCTTGTCCATAAGCTGTTTTAACTGTTGCAAATTTCTTTTCATAAATTACTCATTTAATTGCCCATTTGCACTTAATTTTTTAACATCGAGGACTCTCTTTCTTCAGCGTTAATTAAGCTGCCAATCTACCTCCAATGCGCATACGCAGCGTGGGCCCAACTGCAGTTTTATTTATATTGAATCGCATATCAATATGGCCCTGGTCAGTGCCAGGCAAGTGTAGCTCTTTAGCTTGACCTTGTGATTGGGCAATTTGTGAGCCAATAACAACTAATAGAACCATAACGGAGCAGTCGGGTTGGTTCTCAAAAGTATAATAAACTGTATCTATTATACTCTGGAAAAAATAAATACAGAAATATGCCTACATCAAGACAGATTTAAGGTAAGTTTTATTTATTTTAATCAAAATTTTATTTTTAACTATAGAAATAATAAAGTTCTACCAGATATTTATTTCACTACAAATTCATATTGATTATTATTACATATAGTATTATATTTATACTTACTTCCACTAGTTACAAACCATTAACCCATATCGTAACTATGCCAGGGATGCATTTCGAATGGGTTTTCCATTTACATGCAAATAGGTATGCTATTAAATTCGAATTAGCGGTACCTGCCCAACCAATTGACTTGTCGTGTCATACAAAAGAAAAGCACATGCATGGCTCCAGGTGAAGTTACCTTCTTACATGTTTATAGGAATTTTTTTTAGGGTTTTCATTTTGAAATTGTTTGTTCCCGTTGCAGTTGGGTTCTCTCTCTCTCTGTGACGGCCCTGCTAATTAGGAAATGATTTACTGCGCGGTTTTTTGCTTTATGCCAACACACCCAGTACGAGAGAAAGGATGCGAAATGAAGTAATCACAGCAAGACTAAGACAGAGAGTGAGATAGAGAAAGAGTGAAAGAGAAAGGGTGTAAAAATATGCCAAGAGTAGGAACTGAGGTAGCGTAAGCACCAATAACCACCCAAAAAGTTTGAAAAGGCCAAACCAAACCACGGGAGACATGTTGGCCACCATGCAAAAAAAAAAGTGGTGCGGTCGGATGCAATCGACAATAAGTTACCCTGGTATAAAGTTTCAAAGTATTATTATAATAATTGTTATATTTATCTATAGATGTCTATAGAAATTTTCGAATTGCAATTTTATTATTATTATTATTATCTTAGCAATCGCAGACCCATTTTGAATGCTGTTACAGGGTATTAAAACAAAGGCGGTTAAAATACGGTCTCAAGCCATAACAGCTACAACAGCATTAAGAACAACAACCAACAATTTTCAGGCATAAAACATTTTGTTGTTATTATTGTTCTGCATATGCCGTGTGTGTGATAACGTGCAGAAGACTCAGTGCATTTAGCTTGGCCACATCAGCAACAGCAAACCAAACGACAACAACAACAACAACAACAACAACAGCAACAACATCATGATCATCTGCAGCAGCATCATAATGAGGATCATCAGCAATCATTATTAGCTTGCTGCGTGTGTGGTGTGATCAGTGGCCAGTTGTGAGTTGCCTCCACTGACTGGATGCTCCTGCTGCTATATATCTGTTGCTGTTGTTCCTTGTGTTGCAGTTGCTGTTACTGTTGCTGCTGTGCTCCTTTGAGCAATCTCTACTAGCCACACACATGCAGCGAGAACAAACTGAAAACAGACTACAAAAAAACAAAATAACGAAAAAACAAGCAAACCGAAAATTATTAATTATAGTCACGAAAGGAAATAAAGATTTCATTTCAACAGAATGCAAAGGCCCGCACAGACACAGCAACAACAACAACAACAACAACAACAACAGCAAGAGCAGCAACAAAACCAAATTGATGAACCACTGCAGTATTTCTCACAGTGCAACAGCAGCAACGGCAACAGCGGCAACAGCAGCAGCCGCGGGGCCTAAAAGGATTATAAAAAAGTTGTCGAAACAAGCCATTGGCAAACAGAAACACTGAAAACATCAACAACAACAACAATAACAACACACAACATTATTAAGAAATTAAGTAATTTCTTTTTTATTTATGCTCCACGAGTTTTACTTTAGATTATCTCGAACCCAACAGACCTGGCCGCATAAAAGGTTAGGCTCCCTACTCAGCTGCAGCTGCGACGATCCCGAACTAAACCCAATGGCCTCGGCTGTCCCAGCTGCTGCTGATGCTGCCGGTGCTGCTGCTGATCATTCGCCCACCTTCACTATAGCTGCCTCTCTTTCACACATTCGAAATGTGTACGTGAAATTTATTAACGATTTTTTATATGATTTTTGTATGTCTCGTTTTGGTTTTTGTTTTTAGTTTTTTTTTTTTATTTATTTTAAATTCGGTTTTGGTGTGTGTGTTTTCTTGGCATAGTCCAAGGTGTGCGCATAGACACTTTGGGTGTTGGCCAGTTTTATTTTTATTTTTCTTTATTTTATTTTTGGTTTTGCATGTTTTTTTTGGTTGTTGTAGTTTTTAAAGGGGCAACAAGTTTTTGTTAACCTTTTTCTGCTCAGTCTTCATATTTGATGAAATAATTTTTGGCAATTGGGACTGGGATTCCATGAAAGAGACCTGCCGCCCGCCTAAGTGGATCTAATTTGTTTGCTGCTAAAATATTTGAGACACGCTAATAAGCCACATAAATTTTAGCTCCCCTCTCTCCCTCTCTCTCTCTCTCTTACTCACTCTCCCTATCACATTCTGTCAGTGTGTGGTTGAGGAGCTGATTAGCAATTTGTGGTCAGAATGTGGACCACACACATGCGGATATCAACACATTGTATATGCTGAAAGCTAAATAAGTTTATATCAACTCCTCAGGCCTAACAATAGCTGCTGTAGATCAAATGACTTAGAGCGCAAACTTGATGGATTAGCCATATTATAATTGGATATATAAACTTGTCAACGGTTTAGAGCACTGAATGTTGAAATATATTAAAAACGATGACGAACGTTTTATATTAGTAAAGTTTAAAAGTAATGATTTTAATATAAATTAAATTATGTTTAGTACTATTAACTTTGATTTGATTAGGGTTAAAATCTATAACTATTCGTATATTGATGGTTCGTTTTGATCGAAAACAAAATAACATGAATTGATTGAATTTATATGATATTATTACATTATTAAACGCTGGGTCAAGTTCACATGACAAAGAAAAAGCATCAATATGGTATTAAACATATATCTGATAACTCATATCAGTAATCAAATATCATTCAACAGACAATCTTCAAAGGGGTTCGATTCGATATTGATCACTTGATCAGCTCTCATCGGCCCTGAAGTATAGTAAAAGTTGTACATTATTGACAGCCTTCATACTATATAAAGAAAGAGCTTCAATTTGATTTTAAGTGTAACATATTTATTGAGTTCTTTTGTTAATAATATTGCCTTTTGTCTGTCATGAGGTTAACATATATGGTGGCCCTATATTTAAAAAACACTAAAGGGTCTATTAACTGTGTGCACAGGTAATTTTCGTGTATTAAGAAGATGGAGGCTCGGCATACCCCTTTCTCGAGTTGATTGAGCTACTTGATTGGCTCACTCGCTTTATACCGATTTCGGATATCTAGTACTGAAAACCGTTTATCAAAATTAAAACTGTGTATTGTACCAAAAATACTAATAGCAGGGTCTTAACAGTCGGGCTCAGTCCCTACTGTTGGATATTTTTTATTTGTTATAGCTTGAAGCACGCAAAGTTCACTGAAAGCTGTTCACAATTCACATAAGTGAATGATGAATGATTATTATGATCGCCCTGCTGTGCTCACTTCATCTTCATTTTCATTTCAATCCTGTAAACGAAGTGCCTCTGTTGGCTTTTTCAATTTGTATTTATCCACAAATAACAAAGTAATAACTGACAACTGAGATCCCAGACTTCAGACCTGTATCTCCAGATATGCGAGTGCTCTCAGAGCTCTTGCTGATCTGTGATCTGAAAGATCTGTGATCGCCACACGCTTCGCTACTTTTTGGCACGGCGCGGCGTAAATGTCAAAAACGCTGACTTGTTGCTCCATGAATAGATCACATTGTTATTTCAGAGCTATACCAAACCGAAACCAAACACATAAAGAATATGGACAAGATTATATAAACAGAGACAATGACAGCGTCTTTAAAGCAACGAGGTCATCCAATACACTTGCTAAGTATATTCTTCTAATATAATTCTCAGATAGTGTTCATTATATAAACAATGAACTTATACAAATTAATTTAATATTTAATATTTTTATAATATTTAATATAAAAGGATAAAATAATTATTTTATATATATACATCTAGAAATCAAATGATGTATACCATAATATGACAAAAAATATATATACTTTTAGTTTTGGTATGAACGAAACAATCTAAGAAACTGAATAGTAATTGTATTCTTATACAGTATCTTGAATGAAACTCATGTCATTGAAACGTAAATAAAACCTAGAGGACAAATATATATTTATAAAATATTTAAATTTCATGTTCAGGCAGTGGAGTAGGCTAGATCAGAGAATATTAAAAAAAAAATCCTTCTTTTTGCACCCTGTAAAACAATCATAAGACATAATGGGCAAGTATTAATAATGCTTAGAATGGAAGTGTAAAAACCTGATGAAATATGAATGCTGATTTGAAGTTCAATGTGAGTTCAGCCTCAGTCAATCAAGCATTGGCTCAGGTAGTCAGTTATTCAGTCAGTCAGTCAGTGATCATTCAAGTTGGGGGCTAATCCGCAATCAACGCAAATGCGGCGATTTCTAATTTGCCAAAGGTGCGCCCATACTGCCAACAATACGAGTAACAGCAACAACAACAACAACAACAACAACAACAACAACAACAAAAACAACAAGAAGACAACAGAAATAGCCACAACTAATAAATAATAATAATAATGAAATTATTTATGCTTCAATCAGGCAGCTTGAACGATCGCCAGTCAGCCTCAGACAGCGTGTCGCTCCCAGCCCTTGAGCAATTGTTGCTGTTGCTGTTGTTGTTGTTGTTGTTTTTACCCCTGCTTGTTTTATGCCACACTCTTTACACTTCTCTTCTCTCTAATTTTCATATAATTAATAACAATAATTTGCTGCACGATAAGAATTGAATTGAATTCCATTAAAGGCGCAAAATGTATTGAGCTGTCGCCCGGTGGTCGCCAAAAGGGGGGGCTGAGGCGTGTCAGCCCAAATGAACAACACACGAAGTACAACACAACAATAGCAACAATAACAACGACAACAACATCAAGTTTTAAAGCCGTTTTTTGTGGCTTGCCAGTTTATCTAGATTAAACCCTCGCGGCGAACACACACAAAAAATCAACAAAATACAAAAAATTAAACACAAAAAAGCCAAAAAAAAACTACAGTTCATTATTGAAATCATTGTGTTGAGTTTTTCGTTTGTTTTTTATTTGTATCTGTTATTTTTTTTTTGTTTTTTTATAAGCATAATGTTGTTGTTGCTTGTGTTTTTGTTTTTTGTTCCGTGTAGCATTCGCAGCTAGACATTTTGGCATTTCATGAGAGCCTCATTGTCAGTCTCTCCACAGCTCAAGTCGATAGCCAGACTCAAAGACTCGGAGACTCGGAGACTGTAGACTGTAGACTGTAGACTGTAGACTGTAGACTGTAGACTGTAGACTGTAGACTATAGACTGACGACTTTAGACTGCGATCTGTAGACTGTAGAGTGAAGACTTCCAGACTTCATACACTGTGCACCGTGTGCTGGCTTTTTGGCTTTTTGCTTTGGCTTTTGTCATGGCAGACATGTTGGCAACGCCAAATGTTGCTCTTGTTGTTTTGCTGTTGCTGCTGTTGCTGTTGTTGTTGTTGTTCTTGTTTTTTGTTGTTACGCTCGCCCCAAGCTAAGCAGCACGTATAAAGATGTACACGAGGTACGATCGATCGAACAGCAAAGATATTCACTGTATCTGTACTATGTTTGTGTGTGTTTCTTCTGTGTCTATGTACTTCTCTAAGCATTATGATGATCAGCGATAAGTTATAACTGTTTGGCAATTACAAGGCTGTCGGTGATGTTACAAAAATTATAGCGATTTCATGATTCTAGTCTAGATATGTTTAAATATCTATTGAGCATAGGAAAAATACCGAAAAAAATAAAAAACATTTAAAATAATGTTGTCATTAGAAAATGTTTTTTTTTTTTTTTTTTTTTTAAATAATAAAACAGGTAGGTTAAAGTAAACATTTAAAAGTTTATAAATATTTAGAGGGTCTATTAATATTGTTAATTAGGGAATAGATTATATAGATTATATAATAATAGGCAAAGCACAAGTAGAAAAAATGAAAAAGTAATACTGCGATTTTTCAAACATTTGGAATGATATAGTGATCGCCTTTTGCTATATATTTAAGTATATATATAATGGAATAATATACCATATCGCATAAGAAGGGTCTAAATTCTTTGTTTAATAGTCTGTTTTATCAAATACTTCTCAATCAACCCACTGTAGCTAGTTATTGTGGCTGTGTATCATCTGCCAGCTGTGCGGGTGTTTTGCAGTTTTATTTTGTAACTTTTTAGTAGTGCCAGCCCCACGGCAATCTCTATAGTAAACTGTTGTTGTTGAAGTTGGAGTTAAAGTTGGATTTGTAGTTGGAGTTGTAGTTGTAGTTGGAGTTGCATTTGCAGTCGGGGTGGTCCAATTGTACTTGGACTTGAACGATTGGCTGGCCGGTTGCCGCTCACGAATTGCATTAAAATTGCAATTTCAGGCAGCGCGCAAAGTTCATGTCAGACATTATGTTGGGGGCTACAGAATTGTAGGAGGTACACGTTGTTGTTCTTTTTTTCGTTCTTTTTTTGCTTTTTTTTTGGTACTTTGTTCTTGTTGTTGTTGTAGTTGCCGCGTTGGCTGGCCAAGCTCAATTGAGCCAAACTGACGGCCATTTTTGTTTGTGGGGCACGACGATTTCAACGCTTTGTCGTGTTCTTTGTGCTATTGTCTGTCCAAGAGGTCTGACTATCTGTCTGTCTGTCTGTCTGTCTGACTGTCTTTCTGTCTGTCCGACTGTTTGACTGTCCTTGTTCCTGGTCTCACACGAGCGCTAGTACAAGAGTTCTTGAGTTGAGCTTGAGCTTGGACTTGAAGTTGGACTTGGAGACGGCGTCGGAGTTGGAGTTGGAGTCGGAGTTGATGTTGAACTTGCACTGCGGCCGAAAGTAATTTATTTCTTTATTGTTTTACGAATTTACAATGCAACTGGGGAACAAGGCGACTGGCAACTGGCAACGCAGCCATAACAATCACGCCGCAGTTGTTGTATGTTGTTGTTGTTGTTGTTGTTGTTGTTGTATGTTGCTGTTGCGTGTTGCATTTGGGGTGACCACCTTGACTGCCAGCTGCAAAGCATCAGTTAACTATCTCTTTCTGTTTCAGCCAATTGCTTTCTCCCTCCTTTTCTCTCTCTCTCCTTCTTTCTCTTTCTCTATCTCATGCTCTCTCTCTCTCTGTCTGCTATCTCTCTCTGGCTTGTTATTCGTGCTGTCCCGCTCGCTTTGTGTGTGTGCGCCTGTGGCAAAACAACGTTGCCGCTCTTAGTGTTTGCCGGCTCATCAGTGTCAATGCTGAGCCCAAGATTCCGTTGTCTGCATTGCCTTCCACTTCGACTTGCTCCACACCTCCGTTGCACTCCACTCCAATGGCACTCCTGCTTTTGGTGGTGGTGGTGGTGCTGTTGCTGCTTCTACTCCTCCTTGGTGTGTGGTACGCATGCGCCCAGCATCGCCCCAAGCAATGCGTTTTACCAAATGCAAAATGTCAGCAGAGGCAGCTACCCAATCGTTCGTTACGTTACGTTACGTTACGCATCTGTATCCGAAGACTCAAACTTGGATTCGAACCACTCATTCGACTGGCACATTCCTCGATCGCCTGGAATTTCCTTTGTATTCTGTGAGAAATTTCGAGCCAACACATAAATTGTCGTAGGCGCAAGCGGCCACAAGCATCTGTCCGTTCACAATCAGCCAGTTTTCCTCAGTTGAACTCCCATCTTGCCGCTAGCCGTGCCCATGGCTCTGTTCTACAGGTTGTCCTGCTTCCAGTCTGCCGACTTCAGCCAGTACTTTTCATGCAACACTTGCCCACAGGGATATCAACATTATAATTATATATTATCGAAAAATCTTAAAGCTATATACAATAATTAATTAAATTATAATACTGATCTAATGTTTTTAGTTTTTCAGAAGATAATAATACTGTTATGTTATTACCATGTCATTATATTAAAATGATTTAATTATTACAAAAATAAGATAAAGCTAGTTGAAGTCTTTCAATTATTTAAGTAATATTTATAATATTCATTTATTTATATATTATATGCTGAATTTCTTGATCGTTGAATAGTTTAGGTATTGCAAACCAACACATGAATGTAATATACTACCTTGATCAAAAAGTTCCCGGTAAATATTCAGAAAATGGAAAACACGAGTTTATATATCTAAATCGACATTGTCTACATTAAAGTATTCCATATCGACTGCAATAGAAACTAATATAATACATAATAAAATAATAGTAGCAATAGTAGTAATAATAATAGAGACTACCATAGGTCGGACATTAAGATTTTTTCCATTCTCCCAAGATAGTTTTAGTTGATCGGTTTAGTTGATAATCCTTAAATGCCATGAATTTATTTACAATGAGTATTTTATTATATCAAACTAATACTAACTCTTGTTGCATAGTGTTTTTTTGCTTCGCAGCAATTGTTGATGTTGTTTTTATTTTTGCTGTCGAAGTTTGGGGGACAGGGGGAGTTGGTTAAGCAGATTGGTAGATCGGTGCTGATCATCAGCGCTGGCATTTAGACAATTAAAATACTTCAAGTGCTTGTCTTTCGCTCAACGTCACATTTTGTTTATTTATGTGCATTGATTTGCCTGGTAGCTTATAAATTTTGTGCTGGCCAAAACAATGAGCAGTTGTTATTGTTGCACTGCGACTGGACTCTGCTCATCTGAGGTGGCAGACTGGCAAACTGGTAAGCTGGTGAATTGGTGAATTGGTGATCTGGTAAGCTGTTAAAGCAGTGTTCAGTTGCTGCGGAGTTTCTTGCCTAAGTCTTTCGTTTGTTTGCATTGCTTTATTTGCTAAAGGCGCTTCAGACGCATTCAGCATTCGCATTCGGATTCGGATTCGCATTCGTATTCGTATTCGCATTCGAACACACATATTCACAATTCACATTCACAGCTTTATATACGTTGGGCTATTTTTAGCGCCACAGCACTTACACAATTCGTTTACATATTAAATACTAAAATAAAAATAAAAAAAAATGAAAACATTCGACTCGATTGTTTATTCAACTCAATCAAAATTCCTAGGAAAAATTCCAGAGTTGTATCATTTACAGTCCCTGCCCCGTCAGATCATTCAATAAATTGGCACTGTCAATTCAGGCCATTCGCTACCCAATCCCCCTAGCCTCTCTCTTTCTCTCTTTCTCTCTCTCTCTCATTCTCCCTCTCTCTCTCTTTTTCTCTATCCCTGTACGTGTGTGTGAGTGAGCTTTATGCTTTTTAATTTACCGTCAGACGTCAGAAACGAGCAGCAAGGACGACCAACAGCCACCACAACATTGCGGGCGACATGTCAGCGCCACAGAATCGCTCGCCAGTTGCCACAGCCAACGCTAGGGCAGAGGCAATCATGGCCAATGCATTTCACTTGTTGTTTTTGTCGGTTTCATTCTCTCCCTCTCACTCGCTCTCCGTCTCTCTCTCTCTCTCTCTCTCTTTTAATTTTTTTGGATTTTTTTATTATTATTTCTCAGACTTCGTGTTCGTTTCTTTAGCTGCTGTTGATGCTGTCGCTGGCATACGTGCAATGGCCAACGGCAGGTCGTTATCATCATTATCATGGCCAGCATTAATGTTGATGCGCTTTAATTGGCAATTGAGTTAATGCAAGTCGCTCTGATCCAAGAGCCGCTCCTCGCTCATGCGACCATATCCTGGCATCAGAGATGGCTGACAAGTGCTTTTATGCCTGCCAGCAGGCAAACCGGTATCAATTTTTATAATTTCATTATAAATGACCGTTTACGGCCAACTAGCAATCACGGCCAAGCAATTAATGAAGCTCCAAAACAGATGTATTAACCTGAATGTAAAAGGTTTAAGGACGTGTCAAGGAATGCTTTTGAATGAGAGGAAATTGAAAAGATAATATAATCTAGAGCATACTTTTAATGACAAAATTTCAACAAATCAATATGAATTATAATTATCAACTATTAATTATTAATATGAATAATTTAATTATATTAAAGATCTTCGTTTTGAATATTTATTTTTAGGATAACTTCTTCTTATTATCAATTTTTAAAATGAATTATTTAGTTATACTGTAATTAGGGTGCCTTCTCTTCATATGCATTTTAAACAAATTTTTTATAATTCAATGATAATTGCATTCATTTATTTTTATATAATCAACTATTCATAATTAATATGCGTAATTTATTTCTATTCAAAATGTTTTTTCTTTATTCAACTTTTAAATAAATTTCCTTTTAATACAATGCAAAAGATAATTGCATTTCTAATACCTATCCACTGAAACCTTAAGCGTACAATGAACCTTATGCACAATTTCATTTGTGTTGGAAAAATAATTCCGTAGTTATGCTGTAAACATTGGAATTTATGTGTTTTTTGCACAATTATACATGGCGAAGGCAAAAACTATTAGCCAAGATTCTCCATTTGGCTTAAGCCAATTCCGAGAAATGGCTTCAACTCCCCCAATGCCGAAAACTGGAACGAACTGACATTCTCTCTCCAAGGCTGACATTTGGATTTAGTTGCCAAAAATGGCTTTTTGGCAGCCATAAACGACAACTGTTGCCAAAAGAAAGTGGCATAAAGCAAATCGGCATCATCTCATCGTCGTCAGTCGCTCTTTCTCAGTCTCTCTTTCTATCTTTGTCCAAAGCGGATTGAGGATTGAGGACTTGGAGCATTTGCCTGGCAGCATCTAATTAGATTGTTCTGGCAGCCATACAATATTTTGAGCCGGCTTGGATTGGCGCCAGCAGTTTCATCAGCAGTCGACAGACAGAGTCAGAAATTGTTAAATAATTTAAAAACAAATTAGCGCCAATTCCTTCTGTGTATTTATGAATCTGTGTTTGCGAAAACAATGCACTCATAAAAATGCTATAAGAATCGCAACCAATTTCATGCATAACACTTAAATAAAATTTAATTTGCCCGAAAAAGTAAAGTTGAAAAGGCAAAAAAAAAAGGAAAAAGAACAAGAAAAGAAGTCCAAAAACTGGCATAATTGAGACAGACACAGAAAGATAGAGAGAAAGAGAGCTATATCGAATGAAAGCCTGGAGTAAGTGGCATGAATGCATTAAAACTGGACTCTAGAGAGCAGACATCACAAAAATCCTCTGGTCATTATGTAAAAAAGTTTCGCATTTAGAAGAACATTACAACAACAAGGCTGAAACAAGACGCAAAAAAACGGCATATAAAAAATACACTAGTGCAAATAAAGGTCGTGAGTATTCATTATTAATTTTAATATTTTAAAGTGCGTCGATGGCAATGAAATATTTAAATAAAAAAATACCATATAATCGTACATGCCTCGTACTGGGCACGCGCTTGGGCTCCTCCTATATTAACCGATGTCTGTTTGTCTGCTTGTAGTTCTGTTTGTAATCCATTTCCTGCTGACCATGAACACTTTGGTAAAACCCATGCATAGAGTTTAATTTGATAGGCATTCGCATTTCCCTAGAGTAACATCTCTTAAGCTCCATTCAACCTGAGGAAGCTATAAAAACCTGTCACAAACCATTCAAGTTTTCAAAACTTGTATATCGATTGATTTATATAAGCATTTATTAAATATTTCATATTTTAATATGTACAAACAAATTAATGAAATATATAAGAAAGAGATCAAACATCTGAATATTCCGGAACACAAATTTGCAGCTTCTATCTCTAGAGAACTTCAATTTACGTGTAAAATGTAAGACAAAAGCAAAGAATTCACCAGGAGGAAAAAAACACTGGCATTCAGATACCCTTACGTTAAGTCATACACATTCTTCCGGCATGCTGAAAACTATCTGTCAACTTGTAAATTGCGCGTGTTAAAAGCAACTGCAAAAAAAACACAAACAATTAAATATGGAAAAAAAAGATATTGAAGCAAGAAAAAAATAGTTTCAAAGAAACAGAATGCAAGAGATAAAGCGAACTTAATTTAAGCGACTAACAAAAAAAATAAAACAACGACGAGCAACTGAACAACAACAAATAAAACCCAACAAAAAAAAAAAAATAGATGTAAAAAAAAGTAAAAACAATGGCCAATGAAAAAACAATGAAAACCACAAAGCAGCGTTTTTTTGTTTGTGACTGTCGCATGCACTCACTCGGTGTGTGTGTGTGTGTGTGTGTGTGTGTGTGTGTAAGTGTGTGTGATAAAGGTGTGCATGTGTGTGCATATTTTGCCTGCCAATCAACTCAACAATCGCAATCAATTTGCAAGCTGCTGCTGCAGTCAATGGCCACCCCTGGCGAGCACTCTCTCTCTCTCACTCTCTCTATCTCAGTTACTGCATCTCTTTCTCTCACTCTATTCCGCTTCCTCTCTTGCACACTATCTCTGTTGCTCTCTCTCTCTCTCTCTCTCTCTGTCGCATACAGTGTCCATGTGGCAGAGTTTTCACAGCTTCAGTTGGAGGATATTGTCATTGTGCAGCTGCAACTGTCATTTTGGGTGCATACACTCACACACACCCATACATCGTGAGAGTGAGTGTGTGTGTGAATGTGTGTGTCTGTGTGTGTGTGATATATCAGCAAAATCAAAATAAAAAGTATTGCAGCCGCAATGCCTTTTTTAATTACGTTACTGCAGTATTAAGCGCCGCAGTGTGTCTGGCCCCCATTGAAAGGGCCATGAATATGGCATGAGTTTAAGATTTGACAGACAGACAGCCCCAGCGACGGACTGGGAGTGTGTGAGAGAGAGAGAGAGAGAGAGAGTGAGACATATATTTTATAAAATACTTTTAAGTTGGCTATTAGCTTTAAATCATAATGCTCAAGGCATTCTGCATACGTCGTCGGACAAATTGTCAAGTATTGTTATGCTAAATTTATTTGCACTCGAAGAAGCAGTCATGTTATATTTGTGTGAGTGTGAGTGTGAGTGTGAATGTGAGTGTGAGTGTGAGTGTGAGTGCGAGTGTGAGTCGGAGTGTGAGTGTGAGAGTGAGTGTGAGTGTGAGGAGGAGTGTCCTTTATGCGGTTTAATGTAACTTCATCAGGCGCACGATTGAAACGCAGCTTCCGTTTCCGCTTACCAAAAAAAACATGGCTGCAAATGCGGCTAAGACCGTGTTGCTTCTCCTTCTGATGCTGCTGCTGCTGTGGTTGCTGATGCTGCTGCTGCTGCTACTTTGCCTGCAAACAAATCAGCTTGAACTTCCGTTTCATTTCGCATTTTTGTCATTTCATATTCTTTCGCAAGTTACTCCAGCTCCAGCAGCTCGTTTCCTACTCCCAATACCAACAATCCTCCCCATTCACACAATGCTATAGTATATAATGCCAGAACATATCTCAGAATTTATACTGTGCATTTTGGCGACTTTTGCGTAAATTTACTTTTCACTTTCAACGCGCCATCAGTAAAAAGTTTTTTTGCATAGCTAACTTTCAGATCACATAACCAACATATACACATATATATATTTATATATATACACTTATATATATATATATATTTTGTCTATACTGTTTTTCAATGTCATTCCACACACACACACACACACTTTTGGCAAGCAAAACTTTGTCTTTTTGGCATTTCATTTCCTTCATTTCAGGCATCTCCTTTATTTTGTTTGCACCTTGCAGCGTTTCTTTCAATGATGATGCTGAGCGTGTGTAAAGGTTTCAATATGTTGCCGTGATTCTGTTTAATTTAATGCTCTGCTGCTTATTTAAATTCTTTCTTTTCATATACATACTTTCCAATTCATCTTCAACTGTCGCTGTTTGTTTGTTTGTTTGCTTTTTCTCCAGCTTCCATTTGACATTCTATTTCGAAATCAATCAATGTGGCCACGTGTATTGTTTAGGACTGATACCTATCAGCGGAACAACAACAACAATATGGGGGCTTTATAATATAAGTAGCGAATGGGCCTATTGATATCTTCCCATAACATCGACTCCCTACAAATTAGCATCTATTTTTGGGGCAGAACGAGCCAAGCGGAAGTGAGGAAACAATTTCATGCGACATATAAACATCTAAATATGTTTTAGATTATATTTTTATATATGTATATATAGACATATTCGAGTCATACTCAAGTGGAAGTAAAATATGCATTGGCCTTTATATATTGTCGAACAGAGATGGTATTATATTCAACCGATACGACTTTCAACTGTTTGTGATTTCAATTGTATTTACTTTGTATATTAATGTGATTCGAATAAATATTGTTAATTAGTTTGTTTTAAATTTTGGATACCTACCCCCCTCCCCTGCAATTGGTGATTTCTGTTTTAACGAAAATTTCAAATAGCAGGCGCAATTTCAAAGATAGGAAGTTGAGTTTTGGCACATATATTC
>JBANCZ010002718.1:0-14806 GCA_037040025.1 Sphaerogastrella javana
CTCGAAAAGCATAACGAATTAGAGCACATACACGCTGTTGCCGGCTGTTTCACAAATTTTCTATATTACGAAATCAAATTGGAGTAGGTTTTAGTACAATTTTAAATTAAAAGCATTTAGCAAAAATGATAGAACAACAGCGACAGCGTGTAGAATCGGCCGTTACCGAGCTCATCGATGCCATGGACAAGACTCATTTGCGCAAAATGCAGGTAAGTCCAAAAGAATAAACAAATCAAAAACACCAACAACTAAAAACCAATTGGAATTGTTGAATTACAGACAGAAATGCATTTATGTGCCGCCAAATGCTGCCAGGACGGCACCTCCAGTGTAGACAGCGTGCAGCGCTGTGTCGATCGTTGCTCAGCGCCCATGACACGCGCCCAAAACTATGTGCAGCACGAGCTGGGCGAATTCCAGGGCCGGTTGCAGCGTTGCGTCATGGTAAGATCAATGAACAGCTGCAATAATACCCTGTACTTAGGCTATAATCTTTTTTTAATCGGAACAGCAATGCAATGATGATGTCAAAGTGAAAATGCCCGTCAACCCCAATGAGGAACAAATTGCCAAATATTCGGATCAATTCGAGCGCTGTGCCATACAGTGTGTCGATAAGCATGTGGGCCTCATACCCAGTCTTATGAAAACAATGAAGGCGGTACTATCCAAAGGACCCGATGGCATACCCAATACGTCCTAGAAATCTTATGATCATCTACAGATTGTACACACATTTCATTTATTTTGTTTTGGTCAGTTTTTTTTTAAGGTTTTTAAAGAGCGAAACTATGTAATACTATATATATAGATTGTTAATATTCGAACAGTTATGAAAATGTAAAGAGAATCGTATGTAAATTGAAATAACACAGTTTACTTTTTGTTATTATTCAAAAAAAAAATTCTGGCGATATTGTATTTATGCCGAAATATTCACGAATTATATATTGTTCATTCACTTTTGGTATATCAAATTCCTTTGTTCCCAAATTCATTTTAATTAATACATCACGCTTTACTATATATACTGCGATCATGGTTGAACAGCAAAAGAATCGACTTGAGAACGCCATTAGCGACATGATCGAGGATATGTATCGCACCCACCTGAGGCGCATGCAGGTAAGTTCTTAGCTTTCGTTTATACGGCTTGAGGTTCTGTCATAGGGCTCTCCCTCTATCAAAGTCTATGATGCATCGTTGCGCCGCACGCTGCTGTGATGACGAACGCGGCAACTTGGATTCGGTGCAACGTTGCATCGAACGCTGTGCCACACCTCTAATGGACGCCCAGGACTTTCTGCAGAATGAGCTGGGACAGTTTCAAAATAATTTGCAGGGTTGCGTAAGGGTAAGTAAGAGATATATATGGTAGAAAAGTTAGGCATAACTCGATCGTGGAAAATCAGTTTTGAAACTAGAGATCCATTTTGCGTGAATATATAATTAGATCTTCCCAACTATGATGTATTTTATTAGATCTTATAAAATAGGTTGTATGACCTTTCCTATATAATTCACAAATATTTTCGTAGGAATGTAATAGCGATGCACGTGCCAAGATGCCGAATAATCCCAGCGATCAAGATCGGTCTAGATCGAAACACTTGTTTGAGGCCTGTACAGGCGATTGTGTGGATCGACACATAGGTTTGCTGCCGGCCCTGGTGAAGTCGATCAAGAGAACACTGGATCGGGGAGTGCCGAAGAGAGCACAATTGCGCGAGGGCAGCACGAAAAACAATTAGGAATTACAAAACAAATAGTAAAGGAAACAACATAAACAAAATCTTTTCACTTATTGTTGAAAATATGTTTCGAAATAGTGCGCTAGTAAATAAATTTTATGGATTGAGAAAATAAGGTGCTGATAATAGTCGGGTTCAATAGGTCAGGGTGTAAACGATAAGCAAATTCGAATGTTGCTTTAATACAAAAACTATAAAAAACGTATATATTTTAGGCTTAAAACTAGATGTTAATATATATGTACAGGAATGGAATAATAAGTAAATAATTCTTAATAATATATAACAATTATGAATGTATTTTGTGTGCAAAAGTATCCGACAGATACTCAATGTATTTCGTAGTAACTACAGGTGTAACTACTGCTCATTCAGTTTGGTTCTCACACCGTATTTACTCCAGAAGGTGACCCTAGACGTGGTCTTCTTGCAGTTATCCTGAAACACGCTACACTGATCGAAGGGTGGACAGTATAGATGCAGCGAAACTGAGGTATCCGCATGACTGGGATTCTCCACGCGATGTAAACCCAAGTTATCTGCGGAAGAAGAACGAAGGATGAGCAAAACTGTCAATATTTAAAATACAAGTTTTAGACGTTACCATTTATATAGGCTACATCGTTGAGTGGTATTGGCGTCTCGCCGATCTCCACCAGCTGACGATCGTCTATGTGTCCCGAATGATCCGGTGCAGGCAGTGGCTCGCTATCACTCGAACGATTCGGATATTTATAGCGTTTCTCGCGCAGCTCACCCTTCAGCATCTTCATGAAACAATGCGAATCGGCATGATCATGTACCGATGAGCTATGTCCTTCACCCCAACAGATTATCAACAGATTGAACTTGCCATTGCCCGCATCGACCAAATTTCTGGTATAAGTATAACGATCGAATTTGGCATATTTACGCCATTCTTTGGGATTCGATTGATAGCTCAACATCAGATGATTCACCATCTCAATGTTCACATAGTTCGTCTCGAATTCACGGTGCAGTGCCGAGATTAAGTCAGGTAGGGTATCAATGACGGGTCCAAACTTCAGAGGTTTCTCTAGGGCGCAATAATATTGGGTCGCCTGACGCAGATACTTCTCCTGATCGATGTTTTCCATATCCGTATTGATGCTATCAATTTTGGACAATGCCATTTTGCACTTGTTTTGCTTGACCTGCAAGGGTACGAATATTAAAAGTGAGGTTAGATTAGAATAGAAAAAAGGGCAGAGCTTGTAAACTGAATGGAATGGAAAATTTACTACACTAATTACAACAAGAACTTACGAATTGATTGATTTAAATGAATTGCAAGTGCCTGATAATCGATTAACAATCAAGTTTATGCTCTGAAGAAATATTATGCACCCGACTCGTCTATATAGTCTATATAGTTAATTTGAAACTGTTGCTTTTTTTGCGTTCTGCGTGCGGCGACCGACTGATTGCGAATGTCTGACTGTCACTCAATATAATACAGATTATATTTCATATATACTATGTATATTAAGTATATATATTTATGTATATATAGCTCAATCTGCTCTGCTGTATCTGACCTAAGCAGTAGAAGAGCAACAATAACATTTATAGGTATTATTATCAATGTTTTATGCCCTTATCATCTCAAGATGTTACCAACCTCTCTCGTTCTATCTATGGGCTAGAGCATCTGGCAGGGATTTTGCTGGCACACGCAGGCTCCTAATACATATACTGACCCCAAATAATACCTATACATTGAAATCATCTATTTTGTATTGTTGCGCCATTGATAAGACGCAATAAATAGCTATAGCTAATAAAACCAAATTGAGCTAGATCTGCTGCGACTGACGCAGGGGAAGTCGTATAGCGTCAGCTACCATTAAGCTGGTTCCATTTCTATTCGTAGAACTTTTAACAACTATGCACAAATCTAGTAATTTTCTACGAATTTCAAATAAACTCAATAATCTTTTAATGTTTATATTTTAAATATTAATTGATTCTAGATTAGCAACAATAGCTTCAATAATATTTAATTTATTCGTTGAATTTTTTTTCAAGATCCATGCAATCTTAATGGAATTTTTGTAAAACGGAAAAAAAGACACAGATCTTATTTTATATACTATTAAATTTAGATTCGATTATTAATTTCAAATCTATGAAACAAAAAGGGATAATACCCTACAGTAAGAAACCTATGTTTACTGTGTTTGTATTTAGTTGAGGTCACCCTAAACAACATATTATTGGGATTTACATAAATATTTTTCATAAATAGCAAATATAGGTATATGTATATAAATGATCATATCAGTATATATGAATATATTCATGCGAATAGCGAAGTACCTTGCGTCTTATCAGCAGATAATATTTTTCATTCCTTATTGCGTCAGTTTTAAAAAAAAAACTCATGAATTTCTTAGGAACCGCCCACTTTCTGAGCTCATTTTCCTGTTGTTTGTTTTAACAATTTCAAATAATATTTTGTATATTTGTGGGAAAAACAAACATGTTCGTTACGTATTTCCGACTTGATATAAAACTTAGCTATAGCATACTTTACGGAAAATTTTAGGGGTTTCTTCTGAGATTCGGAGGGGGGCCTGCGATTTGATGAATAAAAAAACTTTAGACCCTGTGTTTAAAGAATGCTTTGACAAAGACGATGTTCCGTTTTGAAATGAATGCATCACTTGAGAACGGGTCCACCGAATGAAACCAAATTTTAACGGTATGTTTGGGCTACCGTATGAATGATATTGTTCCCGAAATCGATCCAGTCGTTCCCGAATTATGAGGATTAGTTAACTTAACGTTATTGCAGCCGTATTATATAATATTTGTAATTTACATTTTCATTTTAATGAGAATATTTAACCGTTAACAGCTTTTAATGAGCCGGAAAAATTATAATAAACGTCGTAATGCGAGCTCATTACTCGAACATTTCGAAATACTCATTTAACTATATTAATAATAGTAATAATTATCATAATTCAAACGCTTTTCATAATTATATGGCTCAACAGTCGACCAAGCGAAATTGGCTCAAAAAATCAAAAAGCGAATCAAACTCAAAAACAATTCACACTCGTTTGCTTTGGCGCTCAAAGTGAGAGCGAAGGAAGAAGCAGAAGAGGCAACAACAAACAATAACAGCAACAGCAGCAGCAGAAGCACAGCAGCCGCAAAAGCCGCAGCAGCAACAGCAGCGCAGCAGCATCGCAGTAGCAGCAAAAGCCGCAGCAGCCGCAAAAGCCGCAGCAGCAGTGCAAGCGAGACAGCAATTGCTGTGTTTTGTAAACAGATTTTGCAATGTGCCCAAAGTGGGCAACTTTCGCAACGGGCTAAAAAGCAACAACGACAAACAAAAACAACAACAATAATTGCAACAATATTATTAAAAAAATCCAAAACATTGTACTAAAAAGAAGAAGGAAAGAAACGCAAATGGCCTGCAGCCTTGCACTTACCATGTTTGCTTTTCCACGCTCCTTTTACAACACTGTTTTTTTTTCCTGTATATTTCAAATGCGCAAATATTTTAATTTTTAAATTTATTTAACGAGTTTCTTTTGGATTATTTTGTTGTTTTTTTTTTTTGTAAGGCTCTATCACCTGCAGTGTTACCAATTGGATGCACGTTCACCGGGCTTGTGTGCCACATTTGGCCATCTTTCACCAATTTATGGGAATCCGTTGGCAAAAAAAAAACATAATTTTTCACTCAAAACGCAATTTGAGTGACATTCACACAGCTCAAATGGCATTTTGAGTGCTAAATGTTGCCGGCACTGTCGCTGTGAATGGCTCAACTTCTGCTGCTGCTGCTACTCCTACTGCTGTTGTTGTTGCTGCTGCTGCTGTTGTTTGCATATAGTTTTATTGTAGTGTTTATTTTTCTTCTCTGTTATGCTTTGTGCTTGTCTTTGCTTGTCACGCTTAGCCATTTCGTGCGCTTTGAATGCTGTTTGTGTTGTTATTTTGTTGCTGTTTTTGTTGTTGTTGCCGCCGGCCCATTAAAAATGTATGCATGTTGTTGCCTGCGCTACGTCGCTGCCTCCGCTGACGTCGCTGCCCTCGCTGCTTGTTGTTATTGTTTTTTCAGCTGAATTTTGCAGAAGAAAGCAGACATCTTGAATCTGACACTGCCTCTGCCGCTGCGCTGCTGATGCCGATGCGACGCTGCTGCACAGTGATGCCAACTTCTTTTCGAAATAGAAGAACAAAATGACAGAAGGAAAATAGTAAACCATTATGAATATATTTAAAAAAAAATAGAAAAATAGTGTTAATGTATTTGAAACTAGAAATGAAAACAAAACATAAACTGTAAAATCGCTTCAGTTTTTAAAAACGAACGAGCGTAACAAAAATCGATATACCAATCTATCGAAGATCGAAACCGATACCGGAACTTTATTTGTATTCGGTTTCATTCCCTGATGTTAAGCTTAAAATAATTAATTCTATGCAACTGATATGCATTTTGTTGCGCATGATACGCATCTAATAATATTCAAAATCAAAATATAGCTAGGAATTGCATAATATTTTTTTTTCTGAATTCTATCACGTTTACATACATATAATAAATGAAATTCGTTACAATAATAATTCAACTGCAAATAAGTTAAATATAAATATATCACAGATTTCCAGACAGAAAATGTTTAAGTTTTTTTTATGGCTAGACATTGAAAAATGCTAAATTGGCAACACTGCTGCCGCTGCTGCTAGCGTCGCCGAAGAAGAAAGCAGACATATTTGAACCAGCCGCTGCCTCTGTCTCTGCCTTTGCCTCTGCCTCTGCCGCTGACGCTGCGTCGATGTGTATAGGCCGTATGTGTGCGTGTGTGTGTGTGTGTTGTTTTTGTTTGCTGCGGCATTTGCCCTGGGGTCAAATGGCAAATGAGCTCTGCGCGCTGTACTTATGTGTGTCAAGTGTTTTGTTTTCTTTTGCTTTGTTTTGTTCTGCTTTATTATTTGTTTATGTTATTTATACGCTTCTTACTGATCGCTGATCCCTTTTTTGTTGTTGTTTGTGTATAGATTTTTCTAGTAATTTTAGATTTCAGATCTCTGATCTCTGATTTCTATTTGAGCTATTTTTAGCGCTCCAGGCCATTAGCCGTTGACCTGTAACGCTTGACATATTCACTCTCCCTCTCCCTCTCCCTCCCCCTCTCTCTATCATACTCTCTTTCTTTCTCTCTCACCACTCACTCTGTTTCGCTCAACATCTGATTCGAAATGTGTTGAACCGCTTTGAGCGGTTAATTTATATTATTTATTATTTTACACGTGCTGTTGCCTAGCATTGATAATGTTTTATAATCGCGCAGATCGGTCAAATTTGTTAAAAATAACAACATGCACTAATCACTTGCAGACAGCTGCAGTCGGGCGCACCTTGCAGCTGTAATAGCTAACATAGGCTTAACAGAGGTCTACCCACAAAAGGCGATAGATGGCGCCAGCTCAGACTCGCAAGTATTCAAAGCAATTTATAGCAGCCAAGGGGAAAGTTGTACTACTGCTGCTGAAATCGACTGATGCAACACTATATAGCGCTATAACTCTATGACTGCATAGTTGGAAAAGACTTATATAGTAGTTCAAAATGCATGGAAAACTATCGAAATGTAACGAGAAATATATTAATTTCACATTATGTATCTCACAATCAAATCATAAATATCTAAATTTTAATGATTATAGGAATATCAATTAATTTTCAATTTTTTAAATATTTTCGATCCATTATTATTCAGCAGAAATTATAACGTAGGTTCTACCGAATATAAGACAGACAGTTGTCTCTATTTGGTAATGCATTAATATACCTATTTTCCCAATGTTTAGTATTAATTTTCATATATGTTTGGATAATTGGTTAATGAGGAAATAAGCTTATTAATTGGCGATTAAATGAGTCGAGTATAATTACGAAATTCCCGGTTGATTTGGGCGAGTATGCTCTGCACTCTAAATGGTATATCAACAAGGTGCTGATTGTTCGAATTAAGGGGTTCGTTCATTCATAGTACATTATATTTTGTATTTGTATGATTAAAGGAACGAATTCAAAATATAAATTTGATACGAAAAAAAATTTCACTTTCTGCATATTTATGGAACAGAGATAAAGGTCTCAATTTATGTTTAGTAATGCACGAATAGTTTTTATAAATCTATTATTTTTACATTAGCAATGTTTGGGCAATCCTATCTAATATTTAGATAGGGTACATCAATTAATTTTCAATTCAAAACATATTAAATATTAAAAATTACCAAACTATTCATAAATTTAAGGTATATAACATGATGTAAACTCATAAAATGTATACAGTTTAGCGTCAGCATAATGCAAATTTGGACGACATTTATTTTGTTACTACAACTCGGCTTTATTTGTTTAAAAGTTGGTACAATAGTTCGTTATTATAAAGTAATAAGTATATTTAAATTTTCTACGAATTCAGATTGATGCTACAATGAAGTTCGGCAATGCCCAGTGTTCGGTCGAAGAGCCCACTATCGTCAGGCTGGATGAGTGCCGGATCAGGGCCGTAAGTCGCAAGGTTAATATGGTTAATGTCAGAGCTAAATTATTAAAAAATGTGACAAACGTGCGTAGTCTGAATTAAGTGAATCAAAAACAGATATAATACCATATTGTACAATCATACAAATGCTTTAGATACGACTCGATGTTGGCTTTTTTAAACGCGAACGAGGCGGATGGCATCCATTTCTATATCATATGACACTGAATTTTTGCGACTTTATACTACATCCGAGAAAATATCCAGTGTTTCAAGCGATCTACAGTTATATTGAGAAATTTACGACTGTAAATCATAGTTGTCCTTATTTGGTAATACCTGAATTTGTCAAATGCAAATGTTCATTTCGTTCATAAATTGTTCAAATCTTCCTTACAGGCTAATGAGGTATTAAGCTTATCGAATTGGAAATTGAATGAATTGGGTATATTAGAAAAATTTCCGTTTGATATGGGCGTTTATGGATTAAATAGCCAATGGTATACAGACAAACGTTTGTTTTTTCAATTGAATGGAACTTTTGTGCTGACATCATAATGTTAAATTTGATTAATATAGACACATAACAAACAAATATATATATTTTTGGTTGTGGACACTTTCAACTTAAACCTACAATTTGAATAAAATGGAAAGAACTTTGAATAAAACTGTTCGTTGACTAGGGACTGCGGCAGTGTCCTTATTATCATCACTCCTCATCGGATAGCACAAATTTATCATCATCGAAGTCTATGATCTGCAAAAGGTAAAGATTGAAATGCAAATATAGTATAAATACTAAATATTAACAACTATATAGAGACACACTTCATTATCAAGACATTTAAACTCTGAAATGCCAGTCAATTCCTCCAAATATCTAGCTGTTTCGAATGTTTTGAATAGAAACTCTTGCCCCTCCTCACGATAGGCAGCCAGAACACCCTAAAAACATGAAATTGAGTTAGTTTATGAATTGTATTAATGCATACTAATTTAATATACATACCTCCGAGCAGGCAATACACTGTCCAAACTTTTGTGTTGCCGGCAAAATGTTCTCAAAGTTGCACAGCATGCCTCGTATGCTATGTGGCAAGATGCCCAGCAGACCCTCGGGCATTTGTGCATCCGTCTCCTGCTGACTGCGACTGTTGGCATAGTAGGCCGGAGCCATTTCTCTCAGTGGATGCTGCAACAGGGCCACCAAAAGCTCCACTGCATAGCTGGCGGCAATGTTGGAAACACCAGGTCGTGTAACAGTGCACTGCTGGTCCAGCGTGCGATCTTTCAGCGACTGCAAAGAAAAAGTTAACAGAAAGCTGTAAAACGCATCGAACAACTGATGTTAAATGAGGGGGAGAGCATGCATACCTAACAGAAAGCTGTTAAGTGATTACAGAGCATAGCTCAATAAAGAAATGCAGCCTTAACAGATTTCTGTTAGTGCAGCTTATAACAGCTGACTCCGTTTGCAGCTGAAGTGTGACCGTTGCTGCAGACATGTGAGAGCGCTGCACAAAAAAGAGAGTGAGACCAGAGAGTACTGAGAGTTCAATGTCAGTTGCTAAGAGAAAGCGAGAGCAAAGACGGTAGAATGCTTTTCGAATGCAGGTTTCTGTTATCGTAGCTTATAACAGCTGACTCCACTTGCAGATAAAGTGTGACCGCTGCTGTAAACAAGTGAGAGAATGAGACCAGAAAGTGAAAAGCAAAGTGCACAGAGAGAGAAACAGAGAGAAGAAAGAGTGCTTAGATCGCACATGTTTTAACTTGTCTATGCGTGTAAATACAATTAATACTGCTATTAAACGCAATAGTACAGCAAACAAATCAAATATATACAATTGCAAACATTCGCTCCGCACTTCAATTTCTGCCTAAAAATATATATGCATATGTAAAAGCTCGGACTGAAGCTTTTGCCAGTGTCAACAAACGCCGCACTGAGCTTTTTTAAAACAAAAAATGACGACGCCTTCAACTCTTGGTAGGTTGGAGCCAGCTGCTCGCTGTTTTTTTTATTTATTTTTTTAGAATTTGAGCGTGCGAACAACAAATTAAACAATAAATTTGAGTAGAAAACGAAAAACGAACACACACCAAAAACAATAGATAATAAGAGTGTACAAAAATGTACAGCTGTGGGTCGGCTGAAATGCACTAATCACACTGAAAACAACAACAACAACAATTGAGAGAGTCACTGTGGGATGTCTACTGATTAGATAAAACGCCGCAAAATGTATACACTGCTTACAGGGAGAGCAAGGAGAAACTGCGTTACGGAACGGCTCTACGGCAACCGTAAAAATTATAGATTGTTTTCATTGAACGTTGGGCGTGCGATAATGTCGATTTGCTGGCAGCGGCGATAGTAGAATATAATTGTTAAGAATTCGTAATATATTCAACAGAATTGAAATTTACTTTGAAAAATGTTAACAGAGTATGCTGGAAATCTGTCGCATCCATTGGAATTTGGACACGTGCTGGAAATAGTGGCAAAAACCATCGATGGCGCTGCAAGGTGAACCAAAAAAAAAAAAAAATCCCCCTAGGGATCAAAGACATTTCAAATATGACTAAGTGCTACGCTTTATATTCTTATCGGTTGATAATGACTAAGAAATTTTATGTGTTTCAGATTCCATATAAATCTGAGTACGGCGAAGACATCGCTTATGCCGGATGCCGATGTGGGTCTACGTTTCTCGTGCTATTTTCGTAATGATACGATCGTACGTAATGCTAGAATGCATGGCGTCTGGGGTGAGGAGGAGTCGCAGGTTATGAACAGTATAACACTACCCAATCCCATTGTTAGTGGCGAATTCTTTATGGTCTATATACTGGCCTGTGAGGAGGCCTTTCATATATCGATAAATAGTCGCGAGTTCTGCAAGTTCCGTTATCGTTTGCCACTAAGTGCGATACGCACCGTCGAGATATGCGATCAGATACAGGTGATCAAACAAGTCGATCATCGTACCATATTTCCCAATCCCTGGCCAGCCGTACATGCATCTGATTATTTCAAGGCGTTCAGCAACGATCAGCCCATACTCTTCAGTCCTGGCCATGTGATTGTGCTCACGGCGCGCTGCTTCGAGAACAAACGCGGTCAGTTCATTATCAAGTTCATGGACACGGACACAAAGCGTGAGGAGCTCCATTTCAGTGTGCGTTTCGATGAGAAAGCCGTGGTGCGGAATACCATGAACAAGAACTTTGAGTAAGTTGCAAAGAACAAGCACTAAAGAGCGTAATAAAGCTCTCAAAGAGCTTTAACCATGCATTGCAGGGGCTCTATATGTAAAAACAGAACCTATTGAAAGGTTATCATAGAACTTTACTTTAATAGAGTAAAATCAGCTTAAGATCTCTGTTTTCAAACCCAAAGGCTGACGGATTCTTAACTTGTCTGTTCTTGTTCTAATTCACAGCTTCGGCACTGAGGAGCGCTATGGCGGCTTTCCATTTGTCTTCAATCAACAATTTAAGCTTGCCATAGCCTTTACGGAACGTGAAGTATTAACCGCTGTCGATGGCTATAATTTCTTTAGCTATGCCTGGCGTACACCTAGTGCCATGATGAATCTGGTTGGCTTTAAGGTAACGGCGATCAATGGCTTAGTAGTGCAAATAACTGGAGTGGATCATGTACAAACTGGGGATCCAACGTGTGCGGGTTTCGAGAAATATTCACGACATGACTACGAGTTAGCTTAGATTAAGCGGACTTGCAAATGTGTGGCAAGTTGATAAAGTCTGAAATTTTTGTTAAAAATAATCTATCACTAACTGTTGTTAAACTATAACATGACCAAACTGAACTACTCCAAGTGTTTGTACTTATATAAAGTAAGAAGATTGAAATGTTTGAAAAAATGCCTTGAATTCCGAAGCAAAATAGATAGATTTAAACCGAATTAAGTTAGCTGCGATTGTAAATCTACTGATTGAGGGATTAAACCTAATAAGGTGAAGTTGGCAGCAATTAATATATTTGCACTCACATTTCCTGGGGCCGTGACATCATTGCAGAAATAACAGCCCAACTGCTGTCCAGCGATGCAGGTCAAACCGGCTACATCTTGCGTATCCTTGGCATTCTCCGCCGGCGATCGTGTGCTGCCATGCCGCATAACCAGGTAGCTATCGAAGCCCAGCGCTGCATTGATAACAATCTGTTGATAAGGGCATTTAAAGTAATTGCAGGATAAGATTAGATGATACATATATCTATATATAGACACACCTTTTGATGTGCTGCACCCAACATGGTGGGAAGCCAGCGGCTCTCGCGTGAATCGGTGAGCAAAAAGATGACATCATGATCCCGGACCTGTTGCTCAATAAGCTTCAGATGTTCCTCTGTTTGGGTGCGCAGTGATTCACCTATGGTATGCCCAGGCATGGGTATCTGCAGCACATAACCTTTAGCCACAATGCTCGGATTGATTTCCAGCAAACGTGCTGCAGCCGTGGTGGCCTTCATCTTGTTACCAGCCACAGCATCTTCGTGCGTATAGAGATTCTGACGCACCGGATTTGAGTAGCTCACCTTGCCATTGTCCAACAGCGTGATGTGCTTGAAGCCCCAGGACTAGAAGTAGCAGAAAATGAAGTTTAGCGTTTAAGGGTTAAAGCATGTCCAACTCACCAGCAAATTGCGTGCCACGGCACAGCCCAAGGTTCCAGCGCCAAAGAGCAGGCATTTCGTTTGCCCCATTATGTCCAAATTTAAATCGGGCAACAGGCGCCACTTCATGAGCTTCAGATTCAAGTTAACCGAGTTCTCGGCCAATCTACAGATTTTTTTTGAATTTTAAATGATTCACGATTATATTTATATTGGTAATATGGGACATACTTGGCTGGATCCATGGTGTCGCTCATATTGGTCATGCGTGGTCCCATTTTCCCATTGCCATTCAATTCCCAGCCTACGAACTGCAGCTTCTCATAGTTGCATGGCTCCGACTGTGACACCTCCCAAATTACGCTGTCCTTCAAGCTATTCTGCTTATCAAAGCGAACGCCCATGAACTTGATTGTCTTGCCCACAAGCGAGGGACTAAAGGAGAGTGAGAGAGAACGAAAAAGAGTGCCGTTAAACGAAGCTCAACCAAGTGTGCGCTCTCTTCATCTTGCTTGCAAGCAGTTAGAGTAAGAAATAGAGAGAGCGAACGCTGGAGAGAGCCGTTAAACCAGGTTCAGTTGAAAGCGCGCTCTCGTTGCCCGCTGCCAAATGCAAGATTGGAGGAGCAAGAGTGAGATGACGCCATTTAACAAAAAGTGAACTTACAACTTTTGCAGCAAAAATGCAGCATAATTGCGCATTGGCCAACCTGGATTTTCGTATTCGCTCGGATCGGAGAAACAGTAGATGTAATGTGGCGCTTGCGCTGCTTTAAATTCATGAAATCCGATAATGTCCCACTCTCTTTTTTGTAAATTGGCATATATCATGAAAAAGTTTTGGGCCTTGTCACGTACTGCGTTAATGGTATGAACATAGGCTTCACTATATTCGAGGTCCCTTAGACGATACGGTTTGCGTTCCAGTTTCATGGCCGGCGTCAGCGGACAGGGGAAAGCAAACCAATAATAATAGTTATGGGTCTTCAGGTCGGCGAACGAGATCACAATGAAACGTGCCAAAAGAGTGGGATCCTCCTGGACACGGCCGTTGGTCATATCGTCCAGCAGTTGTTTGCCCTCGCTTTCCAATAGCGCCGCCTTGTCCTCAGCCCTGAACTCCTCAATGGTATTCTTATTGTAGATTTTACCAATGGCGGCATAATTAAATTTCGGTGGTGTCGGCGCACTGTATAATCGATAATATATTAACTTTGGAGGGGCGTTCATTCGTTTCACTTTTGTGTGTGTGTGTATACCATCTTCATGGTATACCTACCTATTGAACGCAGTGTAGTCCACCTCCAGCAGACAGCGAGACGCCTTGCGATTGGTATAATGACCGAAAATGGGTCGCTCCGCATCGGATAGACGATCATGATCCAATTTGAGCTCGGCTAGCTTGTGCCAGAACGTGGGTGACACAAACGATTCGAACGGGGCGAATTGTAACAGTTTTCCATCGCCGCTCATTTTGCTCCAAGTGCACGTATAAACAAATAAACAATGACTGCACAGACTCAGTGGGAACAGGTTGGGAACGAAACGTTAGCAGCTGTGCTGAAAGGCAGCAACAGCGATAATCGATATACATGCGCATGCGCGGAATGGTTATCGATTCTTAATGTTGCAAGAATTGTAATTCAAACGCTTTAAAATACAGTTTCAGTTAGATTTTCTAATTAAATTGATTTTACATTGCATATTTTTAATTTTTTAAATATATACAATATTTTTATAAGTGAGAACTGCGTGTTTATGTGATATCGATAGACTTTCGTACTTAACCAACACTGAATAACAGTGATATGTTATTAACAGTTGAGTAAACTGTTAACTTACAGATTCGCCATATGGTCG
>JBANCZ010002719.1:0-14806 GCA_037040025.1 Sphaerogastrella javana
ACTTTGCTCATTGCAACTTTTCTGTTTCTGACTCGGACTTTTGTCGCACCGCTCTTCAGTCTTATTCTCATTGCATTCTTCGATTTTCAAGAGTTTCTTCTGTGAAATATATTCAAAGAAAGCCTGTAAACGAAGTCAACTTTGTGCACATAAAACTTTGAAAGCAAGGTTTTAAATATAGTTTCAGCTATGACGCTGATCAAACGCTGGTCGATATTTGGAAAGCCAAAAGGCGAAGATGCTTTGACGTAAATGACGACGATTTTCGAAGAAAGGTTATTATTAGCATCATTTATAGACAAGTAAATCAAACTGTTGCTCAGATATGCACATTCTTCGATACGTGAGACAATTAATTTTAATAGCTTTTTCGCGACTTGAATTGCTTTTTATTAATTGTGTGTCACAGATACTTCGCATTTGCCATTCATTTGAAATTAAAATCAATCTTACCATCAATTGTTCCTCGCAACGATCGAATAGCTTTGCAACGAGTTAACAATTTTTTTGCAAAGCAACATCAATTTCATTTTTTGCCCAAAAAACTTTCATTTTGTCATTGAATTTAAACTTTTTCCAATTTATTTTTTGAATTGATATAAAATTTATGTGAAACACAATTTATGATGTTTGTATAACCTTCTATATACTAAAACGTTTAGCAAAATTATGTTTTGTATTACCCCACATAAACAACAAAGTACCAACAAACATATAAATAAAAATGAAATAAAAAATCAACAAATAAAAAATGCAGTTGCATTTAATTTATGCAAATGCCTGGAAAAAGCTTAAATAATTGCTTTTAAATTGCAAAATGAAAATGAACATAAAAAACATAAAAACTAGATAAACGTAAATAAATAAAGCGCACTTAAAGCAAGTAAATAGTAAAACGTTTCTGATACCCTATATATCAGCTGATTCAAAGGGGTAGCTTTGACAGATGTCTATGTTTGTTTGCACATAATATGATAGTCATTCATGAATGCGTGGTATTTGTTTGCACAATTCTACGGTTCTAGTGGTTTTTTCATTCATTTATTGCTAATTTAAATGGCAAATAAATAAATAATGCTGTTCCATTGCAAAAAGTGTTGGCATTGCGGTATTTGTTTTAGAAATTCTATTAATTCTCTGTTGGCATTTCTATGGATGTTTGACAGGACAACGTTGCGTTGTAAAATAAACCTTTTCAAAATGTGAATATATATAATTCCAGTAGTAGTTGGGGTCGTTCTTCGTTATAAATTAGAATGCATAGAATTAAAATTTAATTGATAGAAAATGTGCAATGCAATTTGTCACATTGATATATGGTTCGTAAATAAATAAAACGCAGTTACATTAGATAATAAAAAATAGCTTCAAGTTTGCGCCAGTTACGGCGATTTGAAATTACGGGCTCCCCAATATCTCAGGAGTGGGGAGAGGTATCCAACATTTGAAGTAGCCTTGGTCTTTCTGCAAGCGAAAGCAATGTTCGTGCCAAATATGAATACTGTAGCTCTTACAGTTTCCGAAATCTAGGTGTTCATACAGACAGACAGACGGACATGGCAAAATCGACTCTTCTTGTCATCCTGATCAAGAAAATATATACTTTACGTTAAACACAGGGTCTAAAAACACACAAAAATTAAAAAAAAAAAACGAATGACTATTTTGGTCAAATCTTCATATTAAGAGCCAGTAAATTTCAATTACTGTCAATAAAAACTGCAGCTAAATGAGGCAAACAAAATTCTAAATGAAATTATATAGAATTGTAAGAACAATTTGAAAATTTTCACACAAACTACAGACTACTACAAGTGGCCATAAAACTGTAATAATTTTATGGAAGAGCTACAGCTAGCCCCCATAGCCCAGATTCACGGAAAATGCCATAAAATTTTCAACACAAATCCAAACAAAACAAAACAAAAACAAAACAAAAAAAATCAGCGTCTAAAAACATAAACTAAAACAGAGACAGTAAACAGTAAAATGTACAATCAATGAAGAGGGCATAGAGCACACACAAAGGGCAAATCGAAGTTCGGCAAAACCGAAAACTAATTAAATTAAATCAATAATAAGCGGGTCCAGGCATTTGCCCACACAATTAAAACTTACACTAGGCAACAAAACCTAAACCAAAAAAAAAAATATAAAACAAGTTGACAAACAAAAACTCAACTTTTCCAACTTTTAAATGAGCTGTAATCGAAATTTTTGGACATTTTTTGGGCACAATTTGTTAGTAGGATCTGTAGTATTAGAAGCAAACCTCCAACAAAAAAGTAATTATAGCTGAAAACATTTATAATTTTCCCAACTGTTGGCGTAAAAAACCTTGACAATTGCCTTGAAACATGCAAAACGCGCATAAATTACAACAACTGCTACCAAAGAAAGAAAAGCAACAGAAAGCGAAGAAAAATACTAAACAAAAAAAAAAAAAGAAAATGCGAGCAACACATTTTCCTCAAACACACCGTAAAAATTGGATTATACTTTCATATCATACTCTAGAATAGTTAATCTATATACAATAATTAATGTATAGATTTTTGAATTAAAAAAAAAAATAAAACTTCATTATATCGAAAAGTTTAAGTACTGTTTCATAATATATTAAATAATAATTATAAATAAATAATAAAAATAATATAATAATATCTTCAAGATATCTTTATTAAGAAGTATTTAATAGTTTCTTTCTATTTTATTTTGTATTATTAAAAAATATTTTAATATTTAAATATTTGATATAATTTTAAAATTTTATTTTAATTTTAGTATCCCATAAAACGCATCTTACAAAAAACAATATTTTAAATGTATCAAATATTATCAAATATTAATTAATTATTTATCAAATATACCTCATAATTTTGCAATAATTTCAACTGAAATAAGCTTTATAAAAATTAATTTAATTTTAATTTTCAAGAGTTTCTCTCAGTGTTCTTAGTGTGGCCTTAACGACAAAATGTAATTTTCCATTTAGCTAGGAAAAGGCTCAGCGCCAAAGTAATTCACAGATAAGCATGCGAAAAACTTAACAATAACAACAACAACAAAAACCACAACATGGCAATTTGCCACGCCCACTGCCAGAGTTGCCACCCATGCGCGCCCACACCCGCAGCGAAGTTTGACATTTATGGTGGAAATAATTAGGCTGCTTTCATATGGCCTGGAAACAGCATGAAGTGGCAATGATAATAACAACTATAATAATGGAATGGAATAGAATAGAATGAAATGGAATGGAATGGAATGAAATGAAATGGTATAATAAAAAATTCTGTAAATGAACTCAAGCTGTAGTTGATGGATCTCTGAACTCAAAAATGCATAGAGCGAGGCAAGCAAAGATTACATTATCTCTTACAGAAAGAGAGCGTTTGCTTTAAATTTATGAATGGAAATGAATGTACTCATAAAACGTCAATGCTGCAGTAAATTCAAATAGAAAATGTTTAATTAAAATTTAAATTTTTCCTTAAGATTTTTTCTATTTAATGTTAAATATTAAATTTGATTAAAAGTATATTGAATTTTGATTAGGAATGACACTATTAATCATATTATGCACAATAATCGTTTGTTTTCCTAAAAATTTGTATTTAATCGAATAGAAAAAAAGTGTAAGGTAATATGTAATGTAACTAATCGCACGATTAAAATTAATCATATGGTTAAATAATAATAATTAAATAATCAATTAATAGAATTATATATCTCTCCCAATTTCAGATTGCTTTATCGATAGATTTAAAAAATATTTTCTATTGAATGTTTGCCTTATTTACACTTATACAGTCTGTTAATCTAATATATCTTGGTCTTAATTTCTTATTAACTTCCACCTGGCAAGTTAAAGAACTTCCGTAGCGTATATATATATATATATATATATGTTTTGGGCTGGCTCAAACACTTGGCTAATTACAGTCCAATTACAGTATGTATTCACTTTTATGTGGCAGCAGGTCCCAATATAATTACGCAGAAAAATGAATTACATAATTAATAAACAAATTCAGCGCTGTGCTAATTAACAGAGGCAGTAGAGAGATGGAGAGATAGAGAGAAAGGGAGAGAGAGATTGGGAGAAAGAGTCAGACATAGGCAGAGGCAGAGACTGGGTCAGACAAGGGAATTAAAGCAGTAAAAGCCTAAAGTCAATGCCCAAAATGAAAGGAGCTTCAAAAACACACACACTCAGATACACTCACAAACACTCACACTCACACTCACAAATACTCACACACTCACACACGTACACACTTACACCCATACACAGATACACACATAGACACACATCTTAACACACGCATAACACGACAGGATAACGCATGTAAGCAAATGGCAAATGGTAGTAAAACTGGGAGATGGCACAAGGGAGAGTGAGAAGAGAGAGTAGAGAAAGCAGAAGAGAAAGCAGAGAGCATATCGACTTAATTGCTGACAGCAGCGCATTAGGTGGGGCTGTTAGACTCTTAGGTTTACAGTGGGTACGGGGGGTTGTGGGGGGTGTGCCAGGAGGCAGCACAGTTGGCTTGAGGGGGTTGGAAATAGAGTTATAGCCAACTTTTGGTGTGAGTGTGTGTGGAAGAAGGAGTAGCACTCGTACTCGTACTGCTTCTGCTGTTTGTGAATCAACACAATAAAAAGAACAAACAAAACAGACTGTAAGTGGTATGTAGTAGTTAATAAGCAGGTATTACTTTGACAAGCTACCCTGTAATATAAAACAATAGACCAAAGCATAGCCGAAGCTTTCATAATAATTGTCAATAATATTAAAAGTACATAATAGATTTACTAGATAGATAGATACGTAGATAGATAGTTGAATAGATAGTTTGATATATAGCTAGATACAAAGATAGATAGATAGATAGATAGCTATCTATATAGAGAGATAAGTTGGTACATAGATAGATATATATAATAGATAGATAGATAGATAGACAGACAGATGTAAAGATTGATAGAAAGGTGGAGAGACATATACATAGATGCGAAGATGGATAGATACATAGATAGATAGATAAATATATAGATAGATTGATAGATACATAGATAGATTAATAAATCGTTTTATTAAAAAATAGATAGATCGATTTGTCGATAGATAGATAGATAGACAGTTAGATGGGTAGACATTTATATAGAAAAGTAGAGATAAATTAATTGATAGACAGTTAGATAGATAGATACACGTATATAGATACATAGTTTATTTGTGTATATATAGTTCAAAAAAACTTATTATTTCTAACCTACATACCCCACAGTTGTTTTTTTTTTTTGCTGGGTATAAACAGCAGCTATAAAATGAAAATTAAGCAAAAAGCAACGCAACACACAAAAATTGCGTCACAATGAAAATCCTTTTCAAAGAGCGAACAAACAAACCAGGCCAAAAAAAAGGAAAAACATCTTTCGCATTTTCACAATGTTTATGCCACACTGTGCGTGTGTGCGTGTGTGGTTGTGTCTGTGTGTGTGTGTGTGTGTATTTTCACTGCTTAATTCAAATAAAATTGCTTGGCTGTGTTTTTTGAAATTATTTTGTCACAAATTATAAACTAAGGGACCCCAGAAAACCCCAAACCCAAACCCAAACCCAACCCATACCAAAAAGGCAGCCCCACCCGAACTTAACCCAGCCCTAAACACTAACACTAACAACCTGGCCAAGAGCACTTAACTAAGCCCGCGCTATAATTTAGCTGCCTTTCATTGTTTGTTGTTTATTATTGTTGTTGTAATTTGTTGTTGTTGTTGTTTGTTGTTGTTTTTTCTGTTGCTTTGAAGCCTTTTCCCAGGTGCATAATTTTCAGGCATTTTTCAACATAGAACTTTTTATTTGGCTTTGCTTTGACTGTGACTCTCATTGTGACTGTCACTGTGACTTTTACTGTGACTCTTACTGTGAATGAGTGTGTGAGTGTGTGTGGGTGTATGTATATATGTTCAAATTGTTCATATTATTCATTTGGTTTCCTTCAAAAGGCAAAAGGCCGGGCAAAGTGACAGTTTATACTGCCAAAATGTACAGGCGACATATGCATTATCTGATATCACAAGACTATATATACATATATATATACAGTATATATGTGTGCGTGTGTGTGTGTGTGTATTTGGTCACTCTAATGGCTTGATACCAACTACTGACCAGTCATGCCCCTTTGGAGCATTTCCTGTTAGGATTCCCTAGGGGCTCATGTTTGCCCTAGGTGCGAGTGCGAGTGCGAATACAAGTCACAAAAGTGAGTGTGAGTGTGGCAGTGTGAGTGTAAGTTTGAGTCTCACTATTTGAATGCATGAGTAGTACCCATAGTGACAGTGATGCATGCTCGTAAACATTTTAATTGGCACACATTGCTCGTATTCCATTCAGAGATGGGTCTAGATAAGGTAATCGTAATTGATAAGCCCATAGTTATGATATCCTAGAAATGTTTTCTAGAAATAGTTGAAATATATAGAAATATATCCTAGAAACATGGTCTCCCAAGGAAATTCAAAGTTTCTATAACACTTATAATAATAATAATAAAACCCTAAAAATTTGATATATCACATACTATAACTAATAATATGATATACAATATAATACAAAAATAAATACTAATAAACTTATATATAATATAATATATATAAATAATATTTAGCAAATTAAGTAATATTATACAATATGTTAATTAATTAAGTAAAACATTAATCGATAAATAAAAAATATTTAAGTAAAGTATTTATATTCATTGAAAAATAATGAAAGATCTTTAAAATAAAAGATAGCTATATATCAGATATGTAAAAAGCGTAGTACACTTAGAATATATAGTATACACATATGCATTTATATACCTTACATATACGACTATGCATTTACTTTACATACAATACGTGTATAAAAATTCCAAACCTTCAAATATTTCGTTCTCATTGTAAAGTTTTCATTGTTAGAAATACGAACATGAAACATGACTTCAGGGCTAGCAGAGGACCAAAAGGATCCCGGAACTGAGAACTGAGGAAATAGAGAGAAAGAGAGAGAGAGCGACCTGAGAATTGAGGAAAAACAGCAATGCGACCATGTTAAATGTTAAATGGCACAAATATAGTGCAATCGTGTCGCAGAGCGGGAAACAGGCAACACACGAGGGGTAGGATTTACAGGGACGATACGATGTATTGTACTATGGAGGAGGGAGTTGGCACAGATGCGGGACCTGGTGGTAGTACCGATTCGGATGGTGAAGATGGTGGTGGTGGTGTTGATGGTAATGGTAGTGGTGGTGGGTAATAACACAAAACATGTTGCAAAATGTTCGAGGACTAAAAACTGCACTTTGATGGCGTCATAAATCCAGCATAAAAATGAGCGCAGCCAACGAACGCAACAACAACAAAGGCAGCAAAAACAACTACAAGAACTACCATAACAACAACAACAACTGGCTGATAATACAGCATAGCCTTGGTAACTGGAAGGATAACAGGACAGAGAGCATAATAAACTCAAAATTAATGATTTGTTCGCGAGAAACGCTAGAAGAAACAGGTGGGAAAGTACGCGATGACAGCAAAAAAGAGCGAAAAAACCAACAAAATATACATACTATATCATAATAGAACTGACGACAGGTAAGCGCTGAGCAAAGGGACATACGGAAAGACTGACAGACATATAGAGTATATCTAACGCTGTGACTGCTGCACCTCATCGCGAATTTTGGGTGTGAAAAATGGCACAAGGCAACAGAAGCAAATAATAAATCCCCAAAAAAAAAAAAATATCGCGGCAGAGAGAGAGAGAAAGAGAGGAGTAGTGAAAAAGTGAGAGCGAAAGAGGCAGATACAGAAAGAGATGGATAGAGAGGGAGCTGGCTAATGAGTCTTGGCCCGGCTCTGATTCAGCTCGTGGCCCGTACTCTTATCTTATCAGCACTTTCGTTTTGTCACTTTCGGTGTGGTATACGATATGCGATTTCGGTGTGTGTCATACGCATCATCAAAGAGACAGTCGGACAGTCAGACAGTCAGACAGACATATAGCGGGAATTGCAGGGGTATTAAGGCTTCACTACTGCCACAAAGGCAACAAATCCAACTGCAGCTGTCATTTGTGTTCAGCTGCCTCTTAGCCCCTGATTTTTATGTTCCCAACATTTTTCGAAAATTTTGACCATTGTTCCTGACGAAATTTGTTGACTTTCTGCCTGCCACAAGGCGAATCATCGTCATCGGGCATCAGCTGCTCGAGGTACAAATGAGTCACACTCAGTGTGATTGATTCAACTGTAGATATATCTGTGATGATCGTACTATAAAACTATAATAATACAATATGCTTTTGCTATATAATATTCAAACACATTTTGTTTATGGCTAAAATTTTACCTTGACCTATACAGTATTCTATATCTATCTGTACTAGAACTATATCTATTAATACAAACTTCTTTCACTTTCATTTGAATAGAAATTTGTTGTACTCAAGGTCTGGAGTTGTCTACCTGTTTGTCCCTCTGTCTCAGTCACCTAGTTTCTTTTATTGTTTGCTATATCTATGGGATGATTTGATATTTGTGTCTTTGTTTCGGGCATTGCAATTTGTCACTTTATTCGCACTTGGCATTTGTTCTTTTTTTTTTTTAAGTGTCGCATCCTGTAGCCAGAGGACGCGGAGCAGACACTTGAAATTTGCGTCATATTAAAATTTGTTTGTCGTTGACATTCCTGGTGATTCCTGAGACTGACACTGAGACTGAGACAGAGACTGAGACAATGAAAAAGGAAGAGATAGAGACAGGAAAGAAGATAGGGATAGAGACAGATACCAGAGATGGAGAAAGAGATAGGGATATAAACAGGGATACAGATAGATCCCGAGACAAAGACTGAAAAGAAACAAAAACAGAGAATGTTGGAATGGAATGGAATTTGGCAATTTTGCAGCCAGAGAATCACCAGGTGCGAAAGCACTCAAAATGAAATTTATCAGTGCTTAAAGAAGGAGTTTCGCCTTTAAAAATGTATGAAAATGTAACCAAGTTCAACTCAACTCGACTCGAATCGACTCGACTGAACTCAGGGCTCAACTCAAACCCAACTCAAGAAACTTATCGCTAAATTAGCGTGCCAAAGTTGCCAGATTGCGACACTTGGCAACCCAAACAAACTGGCTAAGGAAAGACAACTGGGCGTGGAGGGAGCGAAGGCGGTTGGCGATACGGAAAGGGATGGGAAGGAAGAGAAGCAAGAGAAAGAAGGGAAGGAGTTGGTAACTGTGGCAAAAGGTGAACTTTTGGCTGTTTCGGGGTATTACATGAAAAATGCTTAAGGAAAAACAATTTTGCATGAAAAATGCGCTAGGCGAAGCAAGGGGAGACGCACAAACCGAAAGAGCCATAAATTTTCCAAGGCAGACAAGGGAAAAGCAAACGAAAATAAAAATGAAAACAAAAAGAAAAACAAAGCTGAAGCAAAAGCAAAAGCAATACCAAGAGATGAAGGATGTTAGCCAGGATGTGGTCAGGATGTATGGTAATACTTTTTCTTTTCGCCATACAGTATATGCGTTAGAAATATTTATTTACTTTTATTTTTGTTTTTTAACTCTTCTGCAATAACGATTGTAATAATGATAATAATTACAGTTTTTGTAATTTATTTCAACTATTTTCCATTTTCCTTTTACTTTACTTAACTTCCATTTGGATTTTAGCACTAACTGGAAATTTTTAAGTTTTTTATTCGGATATATTTATAATATTTCTGAAGAAATACCTTTTTCGGATTGTAATAATATAATATAATAATATATATTATATAGTTGTTGCTAGATTTTATTATGTATAGATTTTTCAAAACACGTTTAGGCTAAGATCAAAAATTATTCACTACATAAACAAATATGATAACTATGATCTAACTATAAATATAATATTTTTTATATATATTTCTAAATGAAATAACTATGAGCTACCCATAGATATATTATACACATTTCTATATAAAATAATCTATAATCTACCCATTGATTATACATATATCTACAAAAAATAAATACAGTCTACCCATAGATGGTAATCAGATTTGTTCTAAATTTCTTTTTTGTACCTTTTGGGCCTTGCATGTAACGTTGATGGACTGCACCTCGTGCGTCTGATGACGTTGCTCGGCGATGCACTGGCCGCAGGCGGGCATCTTGCAACTGAGACAGTACTGGGAGAGGTTGACCTCGTGTTCGCCACATACGGATTCACGCTGCTGGGCAGCTCCGCGCGGCTTGACCAGCGTGTGCTTGGCCAGGGGTCCGCGGGCCGGATGGCAGAGTTCGCGGCATGGATCGCAGTAGCGGATCTCGCACTGTTCGCAGATGAGTGAGGCGACCTTGGGATCCGTTTCGCACATTTGGCAGCGTAGAGCCTCACGGGCACAGAACCGATCAACAATAGCCTCCATGGCGCGGTACGTTGGCAGATTGCGTACGCCGCCATCATCGAAGAAGACCAGTTTCCGACACAGCGGGCAGGTGAGGCAATAGGCAGCGCCAGGTGGCGCCACCACTGCACCCTGCAGCAGACCCTGCAATCCCTGACCGTTGCCCGCATACGACACCGGTCTTGATGTGTTCGAGCAACAGACGACGCCCGAATCCGCCTCACTGAAGATGCTCACCTTGTCGGACTGATCCTGGTCCGAGGTGACGCTCTCGCTGCCCGTGGCCGAGCTCGCTGTACTCGCCGCCGAGCTGTGCGAGCTGTGTCGCGTGCCGGGTCCAGGGCCCTGGCCGGCACCTGTAGCTGGTCCATTGGCTGCTCCATGGCCAACGCCACCGCCACTGCCACTGCCACTGCCAGTTGCCTGTCCATTCACAGGTGCATGCAATCCAGCCACAGATCCAGCTCCGGCGCCAGCCACGCCCCCATTTGCAACAGCCAAGGCGGCAGCGCCTGGCGTGTAAGGTGTCTGTATGTCCAGGGCACAGCCCAAGCAAAGGGCGTGGAAGCAGGGCAGCAGCACCGGGTTCGCATAGAGCTGCTTACAGGTGGGACACCTTAGTTCGTCCTCCATGGTAAAGCTATGGATGCTTGGGGCGAGAATATGCGAAAATGCCTTTTGAGTAGAGACTGGAGGAAGTATTTCCAGAATTTCCGATTTCCTTGATATTGTGGTTTATGAATTTGCACGTTGATCACTCATTTTTGTCACTATAGATATTTATACACCGATGTTGTCATTCACATTCACACGTTTTGCACGCGATAACAGTCGAATCAACCGTTACGCTGTTATCACATAATCAATAGTAAATATATAGTATTATATTATTATTATTATTATATAGTATTATATATTTGTTTTCAATTTCCAACTGCCAACTGCCAACAGAATAATTCCCGCTAAAAATTTATACGCGTTTTCTACGAATTTCTTCACAATTCGTAACGGTCGGAAAATGCACTGCACGAAACTCGCGTTGATATTCGGAATTCACGTTCAATTCGTATCGCTTGAACAACCCGCACAGCAGACGCGTCCAACACAGATGTTCGTCGAAGACTGAAATGCTGCACTCTTCATTCGCTGTTAAATGTTCAGGCATGTTAGGGCGTGCAACAATTCTGTTAAGTTAACATAGCTCTGTTGTTTCGTTTGCAAGCGAACACTTGACGAAACATGAAGAAACATAACGAAACATGGCTGGTAGTCAGTCGCACAATAGCAGCAGTGTTGACTGTTTGGCGGGTTTCTGTTGAAATTTGAATTGAATCACAGCGACTGTAATGTTTGTATTTATGCAAAGATGGATAATCGGAGTATGTTATTGTTGCACGCAGTAGGGGGCGTGGTAAATCAAGTAAAATAGGTATGTATTCTCCATAAGCATTAACAATTGAGATCGAACGTTATTCATATTTCAACAGAGTTTAATTTGAAAAACTTAACGACGATATATAGAATTTATTTTTCAAATTGATTATCGAATAGTAAAGAAAACTTGTCCTAATAAATACACAGTTTAATAATAAATAAATAATTTAAATTAACAAATAATTTAATAAATAAATAGTTTAATAATAAATATAAAAATTTAAAATAAATAAATAACTTAAAAATAAATAAACAATTAAATACAAAATAAATAATTAAATTACAAATAAATAATTTAATAATAAATAAATAATTACAAAATAAATAAATTATTATATAATAAATAAATAATAGAAAAATTTAAGTATAATTAAAAAATAAACATATTATATATACAAAAAAATAATTCATTTAGTAACTTATTATTTTGTGACAATTTGTTTTAAATATAAACTAAATATTTATAAGTAAATATGTTTATCGAATCATTATTGTTCTGCTTTTAACGTTTTCAAAATCTTGAGTCGATATTTTTTAAATCTACTGTAAATAAATATTCACTATAATTTAATCTGTAATTTATTACATCTTTAATTGTAGAAATGTAAAAATGTAAAAACTGTAAAAATGTTAGTGGCATTTTTTGCACAGCGCTGTTAAAATCTAACAGATGATGTTAGTTGTTGTTAGGCTTTTAACAGCTCTCGTTGCATTCGCTGCCATCGAACATGTTCGATGTTCGTTGCTTTGTTGCGTTGCAACCGAATTTGCGCGCGCGCCCAAAATGCCAACGGATTTTTTTTCTATTATTATTGGAATTGTTGTTGTTGTTGTAGACCAAAAAAAACAACAAAAAAAAAGCAAAAACATTGGAAATTCGTTGAAATTTGAAATGCGATCGTGATTCGTGTTTCGTGTTTCGTGACACTGCGGAATGTTAACACGTTGCATTTTGTAGGCCAACACTTGTTGATATGGGCAAAGGGGGTTAAACCACATAATTACCTGTGCGATAAATAAGAAAAAAAATATTGATGCATTTATCGCTGATGATAACAAACAGAAAAATAATAAATAAATAAAACACACTCAAGCAAAGGCAACAACAATAAAACTGCTATCGATACAAATACAAACACAAATAAATGAAAGTCCATGTATGTGTAAGTGTTTGTGTATGTGTGTGTGTATGCATGTGTGAGTGTTTGTGTTTGTATGTGTGTGTGTCTGTTTGTTTGTATGCGCACATGTTAGCATGCTGCAGTCGAGCAGCACAGGTAACTCAATCGTACAAGCTACAGGTAATGCTAATACTGATAAGCCAATGCCTCGGGCCATTTGAGCCATATGACCATATGCCGCTGAGGTGTCAACGACAACAACAACAACAACAACAACAACAATCACAACAAGAAGAAGAACAACAACAGTAACAACAACAATGATTAGAGCCCTGGCGTTCTTGTTTTTGTTTGCCAGCGAGCGTCGTCTGCTTTAGGTTTATTTGGACATCGAATCAGACACTGGACACTCGATGTGTCTTACTCCCTCACTCTCTCTTGCTCACTCTCTCTTTCCTTCTCTCTCTATCTTTATCCCTCTCTCTCTCTCTATCTCTCTCTTTCTCTTTCTCGCCCTTTCTCTCCCCTCAGAGTTAAAGAATGAAAGAGGAAGACAAACAAACAAAACACAATCTGAGTAGACCCATACCTATTCCAAATGGCAATCGATGGATTTAATAGAAGCAGGAACAACAACAACAACAGCAGCAACATTTACAACAACAACATAGACAACAAGAACAACATATTCTACAACAACATCTTCTACAACAACATCTACAACAACAACAAACTGTAAAAAAAACGTGCGTAATCCGTTTGACTTAATAAGCCACGTTCTGAAATTGGGTTTACTTTACTCAAAGATAGGGCAGAGCGGGGAGAGGTAAGCTTATAGGTACGTATAAATTTTTCCACACTATACCGACTGTAACTAGGCAAATATTGACATGGGATACATTTAATTTAAATCAATTTATTGCAGGTCAATTATTTTCCTTCTATTTTCTTTCAGTTTTTGACCTTTCAATTTCCTATAAGGCAAATGGCGCCTAAATATTACAATCGCATTCTCTTTGTATTCTTTAGAACATACTTAAAGAAACAAATACAAATTATAAGCATAATCTTATACTACCTTATTTCTATATAGATTTCAGGGTATAATTTTTGATAGACTACTTAGATTAAGCAGAATTAGAGTAAGCCTAAAGAACTGTTCTATATTATCTACCATAAAAGTTTGAATAACTCAAAGTCAAAATAGAGCTATTATTTACAAATAAACTATATACTATACTATATACTATAGTTATTATAGACTGTTGGCCAAAGGATCAAGCACCGACCATAATTTACTGTGAATAGTTGAAAAATATTTAAAAACTTTTAGCACATTTACAAGGCGTAAGACCCCACCACAGTTGCACACTATGAAACCCCTTGCTTTTTCCCTTCCCCTTCTAACTTAGACTTGCCCCACAGACCCCCTAGACTGTGCGGTTGGGTTTTTGGCCCGCTTTAAGACCATATATCATGTGGTATAACCAGTTGCCATGGCCAAGGACATTCACAATATGCGCGTATGCATAAAAACGCAATAATAACAGTCAAAAAATACAAACAGACAGACAGAGAAAAAGAGAGAAAGAGAGAGATAGAAAGAAATAGAGAGAAAGAAAGGGAGAGACAGAGAGTCTCCATAGCCAAATATGCTGAAATACTTTGCTCACCGCGGGTGCGAAATTTTCCTCTCTTTGCCTAATATAAAAAAAGGGGAAAATTTTTGTTTTCCATTTTTTACATTTTACAGTGGCTTAATGTGTGTGTGTTTGTTTTTGTGTGTGTGTGTG
>JBANCZ010002720.1:0-14804 GCA_037040025.1 Sphaerogastrella javana
CCAAAGATATTTCGATTTGTGCGGCATATGCCAGGCAATTATTCAGTGGAAATTCCCATGTGAATACCCAGTCAAAGCAGAAGGCACAATGAAAGAGGCAATGGCAAGGTTAAGAAAACGGCGTATAAAAACCTTCTCATGCCCGAAATACAATGTTGCGTATATGCAACAGCGGGCATGAGAGGGTTAATTAAGCTGATTGTTGACCTTAGTATACTCAAATATATCTAAATATTCTATAAAAAGAAATCGGTTTATCAAAAACCTTGGGTTCAATATGAAAAAGCAATGTTCGTACTATTACATTGTATGTAATACTATATTGATGAGTATAAATCGAATAATTCGCTTGCATATGCTATGATGTTCACTCAATTATCTCTAGATATTCAAAAAAGAAAACCTTTAAATGAATAATATTTTTCGAATCAAGTAACATAGGTAGCTTAAAAATATATCAAAAATTTTGGTTTTTTTATTCATTTATTTGCAGCAATTCTTTTCTGTATAATCCCAGGATGTTGTCTACCAGCTTTAGTCCTCCGAAGATGAGCGGTGCATTCAACTTTATTAATAGCAAACGGTTTGTGTTTCCAAGACTATAACTAAATGTGATTTATGATTATATACCATGTATGTCTGCAGCAATGCGCAGTTACTGTTAAGTGGGTATAAGCCACCGTTAGCTGTACGTACAGGAACCTCGATTGTGGGTATTATTTTTAAGGACGGTGTTATACTTGGAGCTGATACGCGAGCCACAGAAGGACCCATTGTGTCAGATAAGAATTGCTCGAAGATACATTGCCTGCAGGATCATATTTTGTAGGTATCACCTCTCCAATATGTATAAATCTATATTATTGCTTACAATCCTGGCAGTTGCTGTGGCGCCGGAACCGCCGCTGATACGGAACACGTCACACTCTTGACCTCAGCCGAGCTGGATCTGCATGAGCTGAACACTGATCGACCAACACCCGTGGTGTGTGCTGCGATGATGCTGCGCCAGACACTGTTTCGTTATCAGGGCTATATTAGTGCAGCCCTAGTTATGGGTGGGGTCGATAAGTTTGGATCGCACATTAATTGCATTCATCCCCATGGCTCCATTGATAAAATACCCTATGCGGCTATGGGCTCCGGCACACTGGCTGCAATGGCGGTGTTGGAGCGAAGCTGGAAACCCACACTTGATGTGGAAGAGGGCAAACAGTTGGTACGTGAAGCCATATCTGCCGGTGTCTTTAATGATCTCGGCTCTGGCTCCAACATCGATCTGTGCATCATTACGAATGAAGGTGCCACACATCTGCGCACTGAGACCATTGCGAGCGAAAAAGGCGAACGTATGGCCAAGTACTCTATACTGCCAAATACGACTCTGGTAAAAACAATCTCGGTGCTGGATATCGATATCACCGATGAGCGCAGTTATCTCATCTCAGCCGTACCATCTAAAACGATGATGCGAAATAAAGATCAAACACCCGAACATAGATAATCCTACTTTGAGAAACTGAATTCTGTAAATTGATTATAGATACGAAATTTTTTTTTTGGCTACCGTACGGAATATAACGTGCTCCTACAGATGGAGTCTAAGGGTCTGAACATTGATTAGATATATCCAAATTTTAGTTGCTTAACATGTAAGCAAACATTGAAAATATATAAAAAATATTTGGAAGACATCGTCGTCTATTTGTTTAAACCGTGTTCCTAGGAAATAGAAATCTATGAATTGATAATATATATTATCTCTTTCGGTTACTGAAGTTTAAGCAAATGTCCAGCCTCTAAAATACTCTTATAGATAGACAATCAAAAATATGTAAAAGTCTAACAGATGAACATTGGAATTATAATTGTATGTACGTGATTGTATATTATATATACGTTTCCATTTGGAACACGCCCTGAGGTCTTTTAGAGTCAAAGCGTTAGCAAAAGTCATAGCAGGTGCTTGTGTTGATTCTATATCCTGGTTTCTTTGCTTAATTATGCCGCATCTACTGTTCCTGGGGCAAGCTGGCCTTTGTGCGTGTACCACAACTTGTGTGTGTGTGTGGGGGGGGGGGGGCAGGAACCCTGCTGGTGCCAATTGTTGACTCTGCTTCAGTTCCTCCTAAGCAGAACTTTGGGGCATTGCACACTTTAAATTCAATTTCTGTGTGCTTTTTCTTTCCTGTCAAGCTGCGGTTGACAGTTCTTCTTCTTACTTTCTCTCTCTCTCTCTATTTCTCTATCTGTTTTACTCTTAGTGCATGTTGTGCTTCTGCTGCACCCACATATATCTCTCTTCATCTATGGCTTGGCTGATGTCTCTTTTACACATAATTGTGTGTTTATTGTTTTTTTTTTATAACCAGTCTGACCGCAGGAGAATTTGGTTTGTTTCCTTTGAACTTTGATCTCAACTATTTTAGCATAGTGCACATCGTGTGAGGGTATTTCAAAATTAGATTTGACCAAACTTAACTTACGATTTGACAGTTAAAGGTTCGAAAAATAGAACAAGTTGACTCTTTTTATTTGATGCAAATTCAAATCTTGCGTTTATTTTGAAAATTACAATAAATTTTATATTAATTTTTGAAGAAATTTTCGGGTTAATTTTGGGACACCCTATCCATTATTATTATCAAAGACATTCTTTGCTTCGCACCATAATTAATAATAGTCTCTCTCTTTCGCTCTCTGTCTCTCGTTGTATCTCTATGAGTCTTTATTAACATTTCCAACGAATCTGAACATGACACCGTTATTTGTATACCCGGTGATGGTAACGTCAGGTTGCAGGGGGACATGGTGGATGCAGGGGTACAGGTGACACGTGGCATGTGACCCCCTCGAATTAATTGAATCATTGTGTGCTTCAGTGTCAAGTGGCAATAGGGCTCCAAGCAGTACAAGAGCCAGGGCAAGGGCAAGGGCAAGGGCAAGGGCGACGGCTAAAGCAAAGCTCAGGCTCGGGCTGAGTCTGAGGGTGAGGGCGTGGGCATTGTCGTATATCCTTTGGCCCTGGCCAAACCTATTCACTGCAGGCAAATGCGTCGAGTGCAATTTAATTCAAATCGTGCGTAGCCAAGGGCAACAGTTACGGTTGCTCTGGCGACAGCACCTCCATGTGCTCAGCCTCATCCTTGGCCTTATCCTTATCCATATCCTTACGCTCTGACTCGGTAGCTCTGCGTCTCTTTATCACTGCCTCTCCATTCTCCACTCTCCACATCTTCACTCTACACTGTCGCGCTGTGTTACGTTACGGCCAAGTTGAGTAACAGCCAGTCAGGGGAATTACATGGCCTGCACGTGCTAGAGTGGCAGCTGTAGGGAGATAGGTGTGCTGGGAGCGGAGAATGAAGAGTAAGGGGCAGCAGAGTGAAAAGTAAAGGGCAGGAAGAGAAAGGAGAGCAAGAACGGGTGCTGAAGGAGCATTGAGGTTGTAAAGGCTGTGTATGTGTCGTTGGGTGTTGCTGTTCTTGTTGGTGTACCTTCAAAGCTCCCAAGGCACTGCGTACTGCCATTTTACATCCTGTTGTTTATGGGCACATATCCTCGAAGATGGAGACATGCAAACAGCGGTCGTACCCGGCCCACTGGCCACGTTCATGCCCACAGACACATCAACGTCCTCTCTCGCATTCAACTTGAGTTTTGGGCAACGCCATCGACACCGACTCCGTCACCGATTCAGACTACGACACCGTCACTCTCACCGTCTCCGTCTCCTACTCTGCACTCCGTCGCCTACTCCGACTACAGTTCTCTGGATCCGGTTGCGGCAACTACTATATAGATATATGGCTATATGGTATACGGTTATACAGTTATTGTCGCTCGGTCCTTCAACGTCTGCATTACTTATGTAACGCACGGGAAATGGAATCAAAGGGTAAACTGCGAAAAAGGCAAACCCGAATCGCACAAACAAGTGAGAACCTACGAATTTGTCGCTGATGCCCGATGCCCAAGCAATCTGCCGCCGGATATTGACAGTCAGGGCAATAAAAAGAAGGGACAAAAGGCGACAAACAGCGACACCAACGGCAGACAAAGGCAACTTTACACATTGCTTATTTATATTGACACACATCTACATGCATATTTACATACAAACACACTCACACACACACACTAAATATATATACATATATACTTATGTACTTACTGTATGTACATTTTCTTTGGCTCCGTATTCACTTATAAGGTTTACAGTTTGCCACCGTCTTTACCTTCGCATTGAAGCTTCTGAATTCGAGTACACATAATGCTTACAACAATATTTTCCTAGTATATATTGAAAAAGTAGATATTATTATAATTTTATTATATTTATTATTGCAGTTAAACGATTTATTAGTTTAGTTCTTAAGCGACCCTCAGTACGAAACCCTGCTTATATTTAGATACCATTAGATACAGGTTTGCTTATTGACCTTATGGTTACTTTCTACAAATCATAAGTATAATGGATCCCTACATTACAACCTTATGCTACCTTTTGTAGTGGGTAGATCTCAAAGACAGAATTTGGGCAGATATAGATCGAAGATTTAATTGATTCAATACTTTTCGACCAACATTCAATCTCTAAAAGAGTCTGTTATAAAACTGAAACTTTAGCAGGTTCCTTCGATAAATTGTATTTACTGTGATCGAAAATAGAACATATACAGAAGTATTATATAATATATATACAAAGGTAAAGATATGTTGTCGCGCATGCATCACGCGTGGCTGCATATCAAAGCGCATCGGGTGATTGGGTATCGGATATTTAATGAGGGTAGCTCCGTTGGTGGGGAGGGGGCAGCCGGTACCGGGACTGTCACTAAATGCGCACCTGGCGTAACTACAGTTGATAGTCCCTTCTACATTTCGTTCTCGAAAAGTTGAGGCAAGTGTAGCAATTTTGCTTTTGAACACTCTGGCATTCAGGGTACGTGTGGCACAACTATGAAAAGGTTACCGTATGTTGCAACTTTTGCTGCTGCTCCTTGTTTGTCTTTTGGCGCACATTTAGCAGGCGCTGTGCCAGCAGAAATATATCACACACAGGATGATGGAAAGAGTGAGGGAAAGGGAGAGAGAGAGAGAGAGAGATGGATGGACAGAGAGAGGGAGAGGAGAAAAGGAAAGGGAGAGCGAAAGACTGAAGCTTAACTTATTGTCCATCATGGAATGCATGCCACGTTTGGGGACGTGCTTCACAGCTTAAACAGTGTCCGGGCGTGCATACGTCGAGACAGGGAAAGAGACAGAGACAGGGAGAGAGATAGAGATGGGGAACAAGAGAAAAAGAGAGAGAAAGAGTATGGCATAAAGTGCTCTAACGGAGCATCAGAAAGCGTCACTTCATTATCGACAACACTTGCGCCTAATTAGCGCTGCATACGCGGCGTATGCGCAATGCATAATGCTCTAGCACCCAATGCACCCAATGCACCATAGTGCCGTCATTGTGGCGACGGTGCACTCGACTGTGGTGCCACCGCATAACTAGTCAAGCGGCAGCATTGCAAATCGACTGCGGTCAGTATGCATTCAGCCTGTATTTGCGGTACAATGGGCGTGCTGGTCGTTGTGGGCGTGGCTTGATCTAACTAAATATTTATAGCAAAGTAGCAAATGATGCCATAAAAAGTTGCGCATAAATAACAGTGTATGTGTACACTCGAAACAATCAAGTGTGCTTTCCATTCGCCAAAGAGTCCAAGTGTATAAGTGTGTTTGTGTGTGAGTGCTTGTGAATGAGTATGAGTGTTTGTGAGTGTGCGTAAATAGTATATACCATAAACTGAAATTAGTTTTAAGCTCATTCAATCAATGTCTTAGTGCGAGTTATTAGCCAAACAGAAGTCTGCTTACTTTTATTTAATCCGATTAAATATATCACATTTACAAAATTCAATATTGCTTTCATTCATTCAATATGCGTTCACAATGAGTATTTTCAGTGCATTTGGGGTTTCCGTCGTGATTAACACATAGTTAATTTATACTATAGACATTTTTGATAACTAATGAATCAATTAAAATTAAGCCGTCTTTCGTTGCATTGTGGAAATAATCAAAATTTTATTTTGCACTAATTGGATTTAATTTCGACATTCGATATTCCATATTTGAAATGCACATTGCAACTGTAATTGCATATCGAATGGCATAGGATCATGTAGAGGGGTTGGGGTACGGGGGAGTTGGTTATTCTATCTGTATGAATGCTGTTTGTGTTCCTTAAAATATGATAGTATAAATGAAATATTGTAAATTTTAAAGTCCTTTAAAACGAAATGAAACCAATACCGAAACCTTACTATTGAAACAGCTTTGTTTTTAAAACCAAAACCGTACTCTAAGCTGATATTTCAATCTATCAAAGATCGAAATCGATATAGGAACGTTACTTTCATTCCAGAGAATGGAACCAAAACTGAAACCGTAACCGTAACCGTTTAAAACATTTCATTTTTAAAACCAAAACCGTACCTATTCGTAAACTTATATTTCATTCTGTTACATCAAAACCGATACCGAAATAATGTATTTATTCGATTTTATTCATTAGAATGAAAGAGAGACGAATAGTAAGCGTAGATTGAAGATTCAAATGCTCAACGGTTTCTCAATAATTCAATCGCTACCTATCGATAGGCACTGGTATTTTGGTTAGTATTTAATACCTGCGTCTTTATATAAATATCACGAACTGGTCACACTCAGAACGCTCAAAATTTGTTTCGCTAGTTTCCAGATGCCGATCACCAAATCATTAGCGTTCGAGCGTGCGGGCGAAATGGGTGCCATAGTGGAAGTGGAGAACATTGATATTGTCGTGGCAACCGAAGCCGATCGGGAGCGCGTGTTACAGTTTTTACATACGCATTATTATCCAGAGGAGCCGTTAACTATCGGCTGCCAACCGTTGCATCCAGATGCCGAGGACGAGGAGCTTCTGTTATCCTGTTTGCCGCAGGCGACATGCGTGATGGCGTTGCTCGGACAGCGGATTGTGGGCGTCGCCATTGCCGGCTCCAAGTTGCCCGATGAGGCCGACCACATGATCGAGGAGTGTACCCGCCTGGCCGGCAGTAAATGGGCTCGCATCTTGGGCATATTAGAAAAGGCGGAACGCAATGCCGACGTCTTTAATCGGTACGGTGTTGCTAAAGCCCTGCACATGCACGCCCTTGGCGTCGATAATACATTACGCGGTCGTCGCATTGGCCAACAACTGGTGACGGCGCTGGCCGACCAGGGCCGTCGTTTGCATTATCCCCTGCTCACGACCGACTGCACAAGCATCTACTCTAGCCAGCTGATGAAACGCCTCTGCTTCGACCTGATCAACACGATGCCCTTCTCCGCCTACGTAGATGAGCAGAACCGTCAAATCATCCGGCCCCCCATGCCGCACGACCGGATTGACACCTTTGCCTTGCGATTGTAACAACCATGTATATGTATACATATATACAGATATTTATATATTATATGGTTATTTATAGGTATGCTAGGTTGCCAACGCCCTTGTTTTTTTTTTCTTGTTGACATAAGATAGCAATTTATTTTATTATCTATATAAATGTATAATTCCTTATTACTATCAATATTATCTACAACAGAAATGAGGGTTTTAGGTACACTAGCCATAGATTCATCGATCACAGTATAAGTATAACTATATCAATTTATAAATGGCATAAAACCCTATCTAACAAATCTATACTATATTAAGGTAAGCGTCACCAGTTGATCTCGATTGGGGTTATTTTTCATATACAAACATCTGTTTAGAAATGTAACTGAAAAATTTAAAATGCAAGTTATGGGTATATTTCTAAGATATTATAATATGACGCATATACTACATATTTAAATAAATACATTCATATATTATAAACACTTATATCCCAAACGTCTTCGTTTTTAACATTTCTGAAATTTCCATATTTAATTTACATGTCTTTGTTTTAATTTGTTGCGTATTTTCAATCTGGTTCTAGGGCACCGTTTTAGCTGAAAATCATATTTAGGTGTTTTCTAAAAGTCAAGGTTTTGTGAATTTTGCATTATAGATTAGAATTTATTTTTAAATCTCTATGCAACTTATCTGTAGCTGCATTCAATTCGAATGTTTTGACTTCCGTAATTTTGTTTTGATTGCTTTAAATACCGACCTATTACAGGTCAAAAACATTATCACTCATCACTGTTATTTTTTATTTATAATAGTTTTAAACATATATATATATATGGTATTTATATTTTATACATATATTCATATTTTGTTTATGTTTATGTTTTTATATATAACGGAATAGAATAGAATTGTGTTCATAGCTCGATCTGACATTGAAGCAATTAGATTTTTATTTGTTCTTAGTTACAGCTATCGGTCATTCTCTTCAGACCCTGTACCTAAAAAGAATTAATGAGTATATTTGGGTTGTACAATTGTCAAATGTGTATAATAGACACTAGCGATTGTATATATACACATATATATATCCTTGATCGGGACTAGGAGCTGAGTCGATTTAGGCATATCTGTCGGTCAACATGTGTGTCTGTAAATCTGTCTATCATATAATCTCGATACCGTAGTTAATCCTGTCGGGCACCATCCATACTGATCGGTTTCATTAGCAATGGTATAATGTTGCTTTGTTGAATAACAACAACAAATGTAATCCGCAAAGTAAGCTATCCTTGCCGTAATGTGGGCCCTCGGAATGTCAATGTGTGAATGGGGTGAATCGTATAAATCGGGCAAATCGGAAGAATCGAACAGCAATAGCAATGGGAATTAGGTAAGGATTATGCCACTGATGCTTGTACAAGTAAAATTTTGAGCGGGAAGTTCAACCGCCAAGTGGCAAGTGGCGAGTGGCGAGTGGCGAGTGGCGAGTAACGAGTGAAGAGTCGGGAGGGGGGACTGACGAGGGGGAAGTGGCGAATGAAGATTGCTGAGCATTAGAAAGGAAATAGTTGTAATTAGAACGGTGTTTAATGGCGACACTTTGGTAAGTTGGCTTAAATGGCAAGGGTGGGGGTTGGGTTGGGGTAGAAGGTCGTCGCTGTTGACCAAGGTCAGGCAGTGCCCAAAAAGCGAAAACTAACCGAAAATGCCCAAACAAATCAGCTAAAAATATAGAAATGCTGATATACAATAAAAGCATTAACATTGAGTGTTCTCTCTTTCTATCTCTCTCCTTTTCTCTCTCTCACTCTCTCTAGACATAGGCATTGCTGTAATATCTAAGAGCAAGCAAGACGTCGGTCTAGTGGCGTAGTTGCGGGGAGGGGGGAAGCAGCAGAGGCAAAGCTTAACACACACTTCAAGCGCTAAGCGAGCCACAGTCACGTACATTTTATAAACTTCATAGCACGCCAGGCCCTTTGTCCAGGCAGCCCTATCTCCCACCACACACAAACACTCACACACACGCACACACATTCGAGCACGAACATGAACCAGTGATGCTAAATTTTTATCGACAAATATGGACAATATACAACGCAAAAAATTGGGAAAACAATATTTAAATTTTAGAAAAATATTAGAGATATTAAAGTAAACTATTTTTAGGCAAATACTCTTATCTATGCTTCTTAATATGCATGTATTTTTGTAGCATTTTTGGCTTCTAATATTTAAAATCTAGCTATAATCTAGCCAGAATATGCCAATTTTTTGCTTCTATATATGTTTTACATTTAAAAGACATTACATTAATAATTAAAACTTAAAATAAATTAAATCTATAAAAAAAATATATATATATTTTCATTTAAACGCATATATGTTTGAATTATTTTCCGACTGAAAACATTGAAACGGAACAGATGTGTCTGGAAAAAGGCTAAGTATGGCAGCACTGAAACGAACACACAAAGGTTTTCGCCTGTCGCTTTATAGTTGTCTCTCGCTCTCACGCTCTCATTGTTGCTGCGTCTCGTGTTCGGCCATCTCGCTCGTTCTTTGACCGACTCGGGAACACACACTTGTTAGCCGATGTGTCGCCGCTTACCATCTCGCTTGCACTCGCACACAAACACAGCTGTATGTGCGCCTTTGCCGTATTCGCCGCAAAAGCTTTCGCCCCAAATAAAATGTCCTATTCGCCGTCCACTGGCATCGAATGTCATACAAAATCAGTTGGCAGCGCTATACGGACGCCAGAACAAATCGTGCCGCGTGCGCGTACGGTTCGTTACGCTTAATACAGCGGCAGTAACAGTTGCTCTTACAGTAACAGTAACAGTAGCTGTAGCTGTAGCAGTAGCAGTAGCAGTAACAATAACAGTTCCCTTAACATTAACAGTAGCTGTAGCTTTAGCTATTTGCTGTGTCTAGTGCTGTTGTTGTTGCTGTTGCTGTTATTGTGCTTTGACTGCGATTTTGTTTTGTGCCATTGTTCGCTGGCGCCAGTTGAGAGAGAGAGAGAGCGTGTGTGTGTGTGTGTGTGTGTGTGAGAGAGAGAGAGAGTGTGTGTATGTTGCCTAGTAAAAGTAAACAAGCGCCGGCATAACGGGATGGCACAAAATGAATATAATGCCTGAAATGGCCAAAGCAATTCAACAACAACAACAACAACAGAAACAACAACAATAACATCCAGTGAAGGGATTGAAGATTCAGGAATTGGCATCCATGGCATACCAAAGCGATTTCATGGGCAACCATTGAAATTCGTACTACGCGCCAGTTAACATAGTTCTCATTTCTGTTGTTGTTGCTGTTATTGTTGCTGTTATTGTTGCTGTTATTGTTGCTGTTGCTGTTGTTGTTGCTGTTGCTTTTGCTGTTATTTGAAATTTTTTTTCTTCAAATTTTTTTTTATGGTTTGTTAGCAGTGCAAATCGTTGGCAATTGAAAAAGCCAAAATAAAAAGAGAGAGAGAAATAATAATAAAAAAAAACGCATTGAGAGTTTCGCATTGACAGTTATCTAAAAAAGCGAACGTAAATCCAAAACAAAAACCAAAACAAATAAAAACAAGAAGAAGAAAGTGAAAATGCTTGGAGAGATGCAACAGAGAGAGAGCCGCCGTTGGATGCTGCCGCTGCTGGGACTGTGCCTGGCCAGCTTTGCCCTCCGCTGTGATGCACGTGCGGTAAGTGACTTTCCACCACACACACACCCCCCCCCTCCTTACTGTACAGGAAACACAATCTAGGAAGGTATGGACCTTCCCCCTCCCACTTCTAACAGAGCTTCCTACGCCGTCTCTTGCTCTGTCTCCCACGCTTTCCCTCCCGCTCTTTTTAACTGCTTTCACTTGTCCTAGGACAAACACAAAGCGCGGCACATGCTACACATTCTCTTCACACACACACATACACACGCACACACACATACGAAGAGACATCTGCAGATGAAGCCGTTAAGCTAACTCCAGTTGGCATTTGGCAGTTGGCCATTCGCAGCCCTTGGCCCTATCCAGAGCCAAGTCTCATGTCGCGATGGCTTCATTTTCCGCCTGAACAGAGCAATAAAGAAGGACAGAAAGAGAGAGAGAGAGAGAGAGACAGAGAGAGAGACAGAGACAGAGAGAGCGAGAGAGAGAGTGAGAGGGGGGGGGAATGATAGAATGAAAAATTCCAAGAGATTCGCGGAGAATGTCAGAGAGAGACTAAAAATGACAGAGAGAAAGTGTGAAAGAGAGAGAAAAAGAGACTGAATGAGACAGAAAGAAAGTGTGTGGGAGAGAGAGTCAAAGGGAGAGAAAGAGATGACCGAGAACTCTCGATCTCGATCTAGTGATAGGTACAGCTACCAAGAGATAGGGAGAGAGAGTAAGAGAAAAAGGCTGAAAGAGAGATGGAAAAATTGATATATTATTTTGCCCTCAAAAACATTGAATTCTCACAATTTTAAGTGCACTGAAATCGTTATATATCCCTCTCGCTATCTTTATCTTTTTCTTTCTCTCCTTCTCTATCTTGCATTCGTTCTGTATTATAAGCTCTCCTTCTCCCTATTTTTCTGATTGGAGTTGAGGATCCCCAAAAGAATGTGTAAATAGATTTAGGGGTACTCCATACAAAATTCAAGTTCAAATATTTCAGTATTTCCTTTTTCAGTATTTCAAATATTTCAGTATTTAATATAATTGGACAAATTACAATTTATTTCAATATTTACTGTAGTATAATATTTGGTATAATAGAGTTCTTAAACATTATATCAAAATATTTAAATACAAATACAAATAAATCGGAATCTCAAATATTTGTGAAATTTATAAGTTTATGAAATATATAAATGATTTGGAAAGTGTTTTTACAAATAAAACTTAATACATATCGATATCAATTGTGGAGTCCATACAAATCTCAACCGACAAACTTATATAAAAACTCTAGATATAGGAACTTTCCCAATCCGAAATACTATAGGACAATTGCCTTTCAAAAGAAACAATCTGTACATATTGTTATTAAAATATCTATAGTGTTATTTATACTATTTTTTAATATTGAGTATTTTTAGTCTTTTTAGCTTCTTTAGATTCGGAGATCCAAGTGTTCGAAAGGACAGTTATATATTGGAGATTATTATAGTTATATAAAAGAAAATGAAGGACCTTAAAGGAGAAGCTGAAAGAAAATTTGAAAGGGGAAGATATATAGAAAGAAATATTATATTTTGGGAGGTAGACTATAGACAATGTAGAGAAAAACAGAGACAAAGTTGATAAGGGTCAGTAAGACCCAGAAATTAACATTTCTACACCTATAAATACATCATGTATTCCGTTTCAAGCCGTGCTCTGGCTATAGACATTAAATAGAGCGGATTGAGCAATATTTATCCACTCGAAACTTGTTTTGCATGGATGATCCCTTGCCAGGGTTGCGCAAGTGGCGAACGTTGAACGGCGAGTGGCGAGTGACGAGTAGCGAGAGAATAGACGTAGGCGTAGGCGCATTTGCCCTCTTGTGCTGCCAGCGCTAGGCCAATTGTCCAATTTATATGCGCAAAGTTGCGACTGGGTCTCACCACCACCCTCTCCCTCTCCTTCACATACTCCTACTCTTTCACTGTGTGTGTTTGCGCTTTGGGAGTAAATCAAAAACGTGAACTCTTGGCACACCAAGCCAAAAAAAAGAAGCCTTTTCCCTGTTTTGTATTGCGCGGGGTGCGGCGGTGTTGACGGTGTTGGCGCTGTGGCGGCATGGCCATAGGGCAAAGGGTGCTTTTCGGCGTTGATGTACCGGTATAGGGGCCATGGCGTCGACGTCATCGTCGCCATTTGCTGTCGTCTGGCGGCAACTTGGGCAGTCTTAATGCCTGGTTCCTTGCTGCTCGACTTGTTTTCGTTTTCGGAGTTTATCCTTTCGACTGGCTGCCATCCCCGTGCCTGCTCCGCCGCAGCCTATGACAGTCAGCTAACCATCCACTTACCAAATGCCATTTTTCTTCCGTTTGTTTTGCTAGAGCCACAGTCAGAGTCAGAGCCAAAGCAATAGCTATAGCTTCTGATGTTCATGTTGTTCGTGTTGTTGTTGTTGTTGGTGTTGCGGTTGTTGCTGTTGTTGGTCGTCCACCCGCACTGCCAAATGAATAGTTTCAGAGAATTTACTAGAAAATTTTATTCATATAAATCACAAATTAAATAAGTTTTTACGACGTTGTTCAGCGGTTGCCAGCTACTACAAAACTTATTTGTGTGCCCAATTCAACCTACAGCACCCTCCTGGGCACCAAACCCTCCACAATGTTTCAATACCTCTACTCCACTCACACTCGCTCCATCTCTATCTCCCTCTCCCTCTCTCTCTCTCTCTCTCTCTTTATCTCTGTGTGTCTCTCTCTCTCTCTCTCGGACCCCCTCTCAAGCTTTGTTGTTTCTGTTTCTGGCCGAAAAGACTTGAAGGGCTCGCCTTGCGGTACAATTTTGTATGTATTACAGCTATAGTGGCTTATAGCTACACCCTTCACAGCCTGATATCGTACGCTTTAGCCCCTGTACACTCTTCTGTGGCACCTCCATGGCACCCCATGCTCATTTGCCCTTTTTTATGGTCGTGTAATTTTTTTGTTGGACTTTTTATTTATGCTTATTATCGTGACTGCCTTTACCCGTGGCAACCTACACCAGAGCCGCAGGACCTACCTCTATGCCCATTACCCGTCGGGCACTCACACACACACACATACACACGCACAAATGCATGCGAGGGCTGCACGAGCCGTTCTTGTCTTTTAAAAGGCCCTGGTGCAATTTCAACATCATTTTAACTAATTGGGATTTGATCTATGTAGTTTAACAATATATGATTGTTACTATTTGTGCTATACTTGGTATATTACCTTTTGATATTGGATTGTAATGCATATATCGATGCATTATTATTTCACATTTCTATTTTTGTTACTTGGGAATCAGTTCAATTATCTCAAAAGTAGCTTGAAATTAGCTTTAAATACAAACATATAACATATTTTGCCTATCCGGGATTCGTTCATAGAGTTAGTGGTTGCTCTAATATCTGCCTTTTATAACTAAATCTACAAATTTAAGTTAACCCTAGCAACATCTATAGATCCATAGATGCTCAAATTATTAAATAGATTTGCAAAGCACAAACCGATTTATAGGTCTATAGTTCGTCTAGTACATTTATAGATGTATAAACCCTTCAAAATATACACAGATCTATAGATCCTCCAGAAAATGTAATCTATTGATCATTAGCAACAGCATCTTTAGATCTATAGGTTCCTAACAACACTTACCATATAGAACAACATTTATAGATCTAATAGATCTAAGATCGTCTAACAC
>JBANCZ010002721.1:0-14802 GCA_037040025.1 Sphaerogastrella javana
ACGTACGACTCGCTCTGTTTACTCACGGTTTGCCCAGCTTCGCAAAATCCGACTATGCTATACGTCGCAAATCAGATGATGGTCTTCTTATCGCGTTGACGATCGAATTCAGAAAAAGGCTCGCTTAAAGCAAAAGAACGACAAAAAACGGTTTAGAAGGCACATCGGACTCAATCAAACTTACTATTGCATCCGTTGATACAGCGTGGGCTGTCACCAAGTCCTGGTACAGCAATCGAAATTATTGGAGTTGATGGCTGGACAGAGAGCTCCGGAAGCACATCTACAGTTTTGTCGAAACTTTCGACCCGTAACCGTCCACATTTTCGATGACTTCGAGCACGAATTTTTGATTGGCGTCAAAGAGGCGTCATAATTACGTTTGCAGACTGACTTCGGTCGAAAAACCGGTACGACAAAGCGTATGAACGGACAAAAAAGTCATTAACACGGCTACTGAATCTGTTGATGAATACCCACCTGAAAATCATCCGATTTTTGCTAACAATAAGAATGACATTGAGGAATCAGAACAGGATATGGATGAGTCGGACAGTCCGCTACGACAACAAACTACAGCTCGTGTCTTCTGCTGCGGTGATACACCACGCGCTGCCAGCACAAAGTTGCTTCTGAATCGATCCGGACCCGGCCAGGCAGTGCAGGTTATCACAGTTCAGGACAAAGGCAACGGCAACAGCGAAGCCTTTGAGGTATGAATTGGTATAAGTATTTGAAATAAATTCTTAATAATTGTATTTTGTTTCATTTTTCGTTTTCAGACACAGGCCAAAAAACCAAAGATTGCCCAAGTGCAGCAGGTCTAAGCTGCGGGAATGGTGTGGATAAGGAATAACACAGGATGGTTACATAATAGCGACGTGTTTATTGTTGTTGTAGCTATAATTATATGCATACTTGATAAAATAAATGTTATTTGCTGTTTATAGTTGAGCTAAAACAGAAGGCAAACATGTGGAAAAAGTTGAATCATTTGTACAAAAAAAAAAAATCTATTGAAATATACACATTTTGCAGAGCCGGAGCCTAATTAATACTTAGTTCTTATATTTAAAAATGTATTAATTATCTTAAAGTTAATATAAACTCGACTATTTTAAGCAAATGCTTTAAATATTGCGCAATGGTTACTCAGAAGCTATAATTTGTCGGAACCTCTGATTTCAAAACTTAGTCATTCAAAGAAATGTTTACGATATCACAATATTGTTTCTACATTTTGCTAAAGCAATGACAGCTTTAATGATTCTTCTAACATGCTCTACTACACTGAATTTAATACATGTATATACCATACGTAAATACAATAAACAATGACAAAATATTGTAGCTACAAACGGAAATGCGATTCCATGCTGTCGTGACAATTATTAAATTAGAGGCTAAATTCGACACAAAGGAAATTTTTGAAATACTTTTGGTAGTCGGAGAGTTTATCTAAAAGAGCGAATAACTTCCTAGTGACGTCTATATAAACACACACATATGAATAACAACAATATATTAAAGAATCTATACTATCCCCTAGCACACAAAGTCTACTGTTTAATAGTTATATTTTGCAGACTTTTATCCTTTAGTAATGTTTATTATAAATATACATTAACCACATAACCATGTAAATTTTATGTCTGGTATTGGGTCAGTCTACCAAGAAGAAGAAAGCCATTGAACTTGTGACTCTGCTACTGGACAGTATATTGAAATGTTGCTACTGGCAGCTGAAGTGCTGCCAGTTACGTGCATTGACATTGCAGCGACAGGGCTTCACTTGGGTGGTTGCAGGGCGTATCGTATGACATGCTAGTTACTACCATTCCATTCCTAATGCTGGTTGCAGTCTCTAGTTCTTTTGATGTTAGAAATGCCGTCAGTTGTGCGCATCCAGTTGACGCGACAAGTTCTTTCGCGTCGGCTAAACGAATGTTTTTCTTTAGACGCTCGGGCGTTAAGCCGGCGACACGTCCCTCGCGAGCAACATCCTTTGCACTGCCCAAACGTCGTTCGCCCGTTGTGTTTACGCCCTCGCATCAGCATGATCAGCTTCCGTTTCTCTCACGTAGCCGATTTAGTGCATTGCCACACTTTCGTGCTTACGAGGATGAGCCGGAGAGTTTGTCCTTGTTCATTGCCATTCTCTATGTGGTGGATTTGTTCGGCATCTTTCCGTTTTTAACATTGCCCGCTATGCTGGTGCGACTAGGCTACTTTGGCGTACTGCTTGTGCTGTCCATTATCTTTCTACAGATGTATACATCGTTTCTGCTGGCCCAGTGCTGGACCATGGCAGAGTATTTGGATCCATCGATACTACAGAAACGCCATTATCCGTATGCAGCACTCGCCGAACTGGCCTATGGTCCCTTTGTCAGCTTGTTGGTATCAATTCTTTTGGATCTGAGCATCTTTGCACTTGCTGTGCCCAGCATTGTCATGGCTGCCGAGAATCTGGAGCATGTTGTGCTGCGCATGAGCGCTGGTCACTATAGCTTCTCCTATTGCTATTGGGCCGTCATTGTGGGCCTCGTTATCTGTCCCCTTATGTGGCTGGGCAGCCCCAAGCACATGAGGTAAAGAGCGAAAATCGAATCGTCTCTATATGTATTCCTTTACATCTCTTTTGATATTCGCCTCCTTGCAGGGGTCTTGCTATAATTGCCGTCTGTGTTATGATTGTCATCGTAGCGTTGCTTTGGTATTGCCTGCTAGACGCACCAGCTATTGGAACTCCCTTTCAAGGGGTGGCGTTCGGTGGGTCTACTTAATGTATATTTAATTGTTATTAGATCTTTCAAATTTTAGCAGTTTTCAATTAAAAACAGCTCAGGTTTATGCTAATAAGATCTTCAAAGTATTCTGTTGTGCCCATCTGTAGAATGAGTAAATGTATGTTAATCTGTTTGAAACCAAGTGGCATTATAATTACATACAATATCTACAACATATCCGATCTCTATACAAAATTGGCTAGAGAATGTAAGCAAAGGAAAAATGTTCACAATTATATATGTACTCTGCATCCAAATCAATAGTGTAGTCCACTTCAATGTCCTTGTATCCGCTTGCGCGTCTGTTCTGCCTTCTTAATGAATGCATGTTTCTCGAGAACTATAAGAACTAAATACAACAGATTAGACTAGATTGTTCAGGAATAGTCTCAGTATTATTAAATATGATTAAGTAGCATATAGGTACTATACGTACGTCTATTCTTTACATTTTTCTAATCCTTTACAGAGTTACCTGGTTTTCTAACCATTCTGAGCAGCTACAGCATTCTGGCCTTTCAATTTGATATACATCCCGTGCTGCTCACCCTGCAAATCGACATGAAGCGCAAGTCTCAAGTGTCCTGGGCTGCACTCAGCGGCATCGCTAGTAAGTGTTTTGTTGGATATGCATATATCCCTTCTGAAATGATATTCAAATTCGATTCAGTTACTTGCAGTGTGGCCATAGTTGGAGCAATCATAGCTGCCTACAAATTCGGATCGATGATAGCCAGCAATCTGCTGCACTCGCTGCCCAGCAGTGTTCCCTTCTATGTGATGCTCATACTGATGTCGCTGCAGCTCTGCTTCTCTGTGACTGTGGCAAGTTCGGCGATGTTTATGCAAATTGAGAATTACTTCAAATTACCCGAAAGTGAGTTTCTATATGCATATAAATTAGAAAAAATATCAATATTGTGCAAATTGCCAAGCCATTTTAACATTCTCGCTTTGATGGCGCGCTTTTAGCTATGCAAAAATTGTTATCGATCATCGGAATTGGTGTGTGCAGTTGTGCAATAAAATATCGATGACATGATTTTACTCAAAATATAAGTATCGAAAAATGCGAGCAAAATGTAACATTAAAATAAAAACACATAATTATTATTAAATGGTGCAGGTGTTTCGGATTATATAAATCATTTTATTAATTATTTATTTAGCCCTGTGTTGTTATGGTGCATTCTTCTGCTGTACGGATTCTACACTTAAAATAAAAAAAAAAAAATAAAAAAAATTAATTATTTAAATTAATTTCAATGACATTTTCATAATAATTTTTCATTATAAATGTAGTGGCGAGTAAATTTCGATTTTTTTTTTGTAATATTCCAAATCTCACAAGATTAACATTATAATTTTCAATGGATTCTTATCAATGGAATTTCATAGGGTATACCATTTGGACTGTTTAGTATATATCTTACCTAATTATTGAATTTTTGTTGCTTTTAGCATTCTGCTGCAAGCGTGTGCTCATACGCTCCTGCATGTTGGCGCTGGAGGTGCTCGTGGCGGAGTTTGTGCCAAGCTTCGATGCACTGATGGACGTGGTTGGTGGTACCATTACAGGGCCATTGGTGTTCATACTGCCGCCGCTTCTGTATCGACGCATTCGACGAATGGAGCTGGTCCATCAGCGTGTTGCTGCCGAAGCCAGCTATGGTAGTCTACCATTGGATCTAAACTATGATCCGGTTGAACTGGAAATGGAGCCACTGCTGCTCAATACAAAGGCGCATACACCGCGTGGAGTGTGGGTGCGGGTGGTGCGGCTGTTGCATCGACTGGAGTGCGATGTATCCTGTACGATGGGCGTGCTTATGTTTGGCGTCTTGGCCACGTTTCTGTCGACGTACTTGAATCTGTTCACCATTGCCGATCTGTTCAAGAACAATTCACCCTGTTTGGGCAATGTGACGGCGCATTAGCAACGGATACACAAATTTGTGGACCCGCAGGGCAAAGTGTATTATTCCTAAGTATATTTTAAATATAGTAATTTGTGTGGAGCTGCTGCAGATTCACCCTGAGCTTGGGCAATCTCTATAAATATAAAGTATAGCTCGCTCATTAGAAGTTGATTCGCATGAATTTTATATTCATTTCCGTCCTTCGATAAGTTCGTAAACCCGAAGTCAATTGCTGAATTAGCTGCAATATTTATTTAATTAAAGTGTTTTATATAACATAAACTATAAATTTAATAAATTTATTATAATAAACCGAAACGCCAAAAAAAAAGAAACGCTAATGTACATGCTGTATGCCTGTGTATGTGTGTGTGTGTGTTTAATTAGTTAAAACATACGTAAACACAACTATTTTTTGGGCAATTGCACAACTACGCATCATTTATCATCCGCTGCTCGCGTCGCAAATGTTTTATTTGCTAAAATCTTAAATACAAAAACAAAAACAACATAATAGTAATAAAAAAAAAACAAAAAAAAAAAAATTTTTTAAAAATAGAAAAATTATGAAAACAAAAATGAAATCTAGAGAATGCTATACGTAATATTGCTTGATAATGTTGGCAGCAATTTTGAGAGACGAATTCAGTCTATAGGAATCATAGCTGGAAAGTAAATCCCATGGCAATCAAGGTGAGCTGATAAGGCCTTTCGCTCCATCTCGCTCTCTAGTCGCATGAGGCTGTCTCGCTCTGTCCCTGTGTCTTTCACATCGAATTTTTAGCGCCTGGAATGCCAGTGGAGCTGAGCTCAGTGTTTAAATTTAAAACAAGCTGGCGCGCTACTAAATGTGTAAAGAAGATTCTCTTCCACAATAACAACAATAACAACAACAACAACATCATCATCATACATAGATTCTTGGGACTGAGTCTGGGCAATGGTTATGAATCTGGGTATGGGTATGGGTATGAGTATTGCTTAAGGTTTGGGCTTTGCTGCTATATACATAAATTTAATTTATTCTTTGGCAGATGTTTACCTCCATGCATAACGTTTTTTATTTGCGTATTTGTATACAATATATATATTCTGTGTGTATATTATTCTTTATTATATTTTTGTTTTTCTCCTGGCATTCATTTCCGTCTTCAATAATACGTTTTTAACCATGTTCCGAGATGAGATGAGTTGAGTTAAGTTGGAGCTGTAGATGACTCAAACGCTCTATCTATAGATAACCTCTTCAATCAGGCAAATGCAAAAAAAAAAGAAGAAAAATGTATAAAAAACCACAATAACATCAACAATAGCAAATCGTATAAGTAATATTCTTAATGTGATTATTTATGAAAATTAAAATTAAAATTAATACTCATTGTTCATTGATAGCAGCAATTGTTGTTACTCTTCTTCTTGTTGTTGTTGTTGTTGCTGTCGCGTCATCAGACGCCACAAATTTAATGTGCCGAGCGGGCCCTTTTTTTCAACAAGTTGTAGTAGTACCCAATAAAAAAAAAAACGAAAACACTCAAACACTCATACACACCTGTTGCTGTTGCTGATGTTTCTGTTGAGCTTTTATTAGCTCGTTAATTTTATTTTTGGATTTTTGTGCTGTGATTTTATGGATTGAGGCGCACAGAGAGCAGAGAGAGATCATGTAATGCCACAGCTGATTTACGCACTCTATTTAATTATACGTCAAAAGTCTTGGGTTTTACATGGAGCTTTTTTTTAATGTTTTACTATGCTTTGTGTACTTGGTTTGCTTCTTGTTGTTGTTGTTATTCATGTTCACTGAATCGCAGGTTCCAATGCGTCAACCTAAACTGCAGAAGGTCTCGTTTGGCACGAACTATACCCTCTTCGTCTCCGTCTCCGTCTTCTTGCCACTGCTCATCCTCTCTCTCTCTCTCTCTCTTTCTCTCTCTCCCTCTGTCATGCACTCTTTCTTGGTCTCTCTGTCTCTTTTTCGCATTGTTGGTTCTTGCTCACTCTTTCATACTTCTTGGCCTGCTGGATGCTGTACGCTTCACGAATGAGTCACGCTTGAGGCTAGTAGAAGTACGCGCACGAGTAGCTGTATGAATACTATGAGTAGAATGAGTGGTATAAGTATACAAGTACGAGTACTAGCCAAGAGAGACGCTGCTGGAGACGGAACTGATGCCTCGGGGGCAGACATGTGGCTACGTGCAACATAAATCGTGCTAATTGATTATATCGTAAGGCATTTGACAAGCATTTTTGTTGCATTTTGCTTTTTGTTTACAATTTACACAAAACATGCATAATTAATAGTTATTAACTATTATGGCTTATTCAAAGTTTTAAATATTTATGCGAAAATTTATCAACCTTGACTACAGCACACTCAGACACATAATTGACAGAAGTTTAACCATGATTATAAACATTGCTTTAAGGAAATTGCATTGTATTAAATATATATATTTATTATGTGATTTGATTTATTGAATATGCAAGATCACATTGGTACATTTCATTTAATAGCATTTGATGGTAATCTACACTTGATTCTCCCTAAATACAGTATATATTAATTTGTATATTGTTTAGTTCCAAAATTGTCAACAAGTTTACATTGATATAGTATGTTAACTAAAAAGAATTTAAGCTTCAGAAGCAAGCGTGCCTTATCATAACTAATGTAATACAATGTATGTATGTATAATATACACCTACATACATACCTTCCAATGCATGCATACAAACACACACACATACTTATATCCAAATCCTACCACTATATATGCAAATCCTATCACTATGAGTAAAGGCGACGCTGTTATCTCAGCTTTGTTTTGATTTTTGATACTGTGCCATAGTAAACAAAGAACAACAGCAACGCACTTCAAATACCCTATCCGTGTGTGCGTATTATAACACCAATATACTCTTAGTTGAAAGGAAGCACAAGCGGAAAAGTAAGAGTGAAGAGTATTAAACTTAGAAAATATAGTGACAAAAAGGATGCACTTGCAAATACCAAATGCTTACATTTAAAGGGAATTTTTTATTTAATTTTTTAAATAGTAATTAAATCAATACGTTATTTATTTAATTGCAGTATAAATTTGTATGCTTGCTTAAACTGCAAACTTATACTACCCATTCTCATGCAGAAAGACGTAGCATATTGCATACAAAATTTTCTGCTTTCATCTACAAAACTTTTAAAGCTTACTAAACTGAACTAGTTTGATCAAAGGCCAGGCAGAAGAGTTCTATGAAGCTCTTCAGAAAAAAAGTTTAATTCAAGTATTTCCAAAAATTCATACCATATATGAAGAAATAGTTCAAAATGCTGGGTATAAATATGTTCAAAGTACACTAAATGATTATCTCAGTTCTTTTATGTTTCAACAATGATGCCAATTCATAAAAAAGAACAATAATTTTGAAAGAAAATAATATTTATAATAAACTAATATAAATAGAAACAAAGATAGGAGAATTAATATATGCAAATTACATATAGTAATAAGATATCAAAATGTATTGTAGTTGAATATTATTAAATATTCTTATTAAATATTCTTGGAATATTCCATGAATGGCTTTGGCCAGGTCTCATTCACGTTTATATGTCAAACATTATTATATGCTGTGCAATTTCTTCACACGATTCAGTGGTTATTAACGTGGCCAACAGATGAACTGACTTAATGCCTAGAGGCAGCTGTTGTTATTGTTTTTGTTGCTGCTGCTGCTGGTGTTGGTGCTGTCAAAGACTGATTACACGGTGGCAAATTTTCAAGTGCTCGCCACAAAGGCTTAACCCAGAAATTAATGATATTTAAATAGCAAGTTCCTTTTGCCAATGCCCAAAATGTACTCACAAGACGGTGCCTCTGTGTGTGTGTGTGTGTGTGTGTGCGTGTGTGTGTGTGTGTGTGTGTGTTTGTGTGTACTTCTCTGTGTGTGCACAACAAAAGGCAATCGCTGTATGGCAAACTTTAAACAGAAAATTTCACTTTTCATTTCCTATTGACCCCAATTCATTTGGCGCACTTCTTTCTAATTTCGCTGAACATGCTTCTTCAAGTGCCCCGCAGTTCTTCAAATACAATAATTTTTATATTTCGCATTTGGTATTTTCTGTTTATGCTTCTCTTCTGGTTCTGTTTTGATATCATCTTGGGCCCCATCGACGGTTCGCATCTTTGCAACTGTCCATCTCAAGTCATCTCAAACACAATCTCAAATTCAAACTCAACCGAACTGAACTCAACTACGTCCATATAATGTCTTTCAAATATTCGAACTGTAGCTGAAAATGTTTTGGCTTTTTGGCTGTTGGGCTTTCTGCACCAATTGAATACTCATTAGGCACATTCACACGTGCAGAAGTTGGCTAAGATGCCACCCCAATCGAATCTGGGTCTGCCTGGTCATCTTACTCGCGCGATGATGACTTTTTGATTTCGTTTTGTCTTTGTGCACCGCATAAGTACTCAAAGTGCTTTTCGAGCTTACCCACTTATACCCTGTATGCCAAGCAATGCGGCTATGTACAACGTATTAACCATATTAAACAATGTTAAAGAAAGCGAAAGATTCTGCATATCTTATGCTGCAATGGTATATGTTATTATATCTTAAATTTGTTACTTATGATTTCACATTTTTTCGATTAAAATTTTGCGATTGAGCACACACGACTAGCGTATTCTCTATACCATATTTTTGGCACAAGATTTTCGCATGATTCTTTGCATATTATTTGCTTGCTTGAGGGCTAAATCTATAGACTCTCTTTAATCAATACACTGTAGAATTGCTGCCTCTGGCATTCATGCTTTATTACAGGGTATAACAGTAGTTAGATGTCCTTGTGATAGACGCATTTGACAGAAGTCATAGGCAATTAGCATAAAAACGCAAACGCATTCAGAGAAATATCATAATCAATGTTGGAATGTGAACGAGCGTTAATAATATTATTTATAAATAAATCGATGACGCTAGTAATGATTAACTAGCAGTAGTAGTAGACAATACAAATTGTTTGCTAATAGAGAGACGAGCGTCTAAGTCTAAGTTCGAGCGATTCGCATCGCATTATTCACATCAATTACAATATTTGGCGAGCGCACAAAAAAAAAAAAAAAAAAAATTTAATAATAAAAAAACGTGAGCTATAATAAAATCCAATAACAACAGCAACAACAACAGCTATATCTAACTATTGAGTGGCTCAATAATAAACAAATAATAAATAAAATATATATAATTACAGGCCCGTTGCGATGGCTAAATGTACAGTCAAGGACGTTGAAGGCCATTCAACGGTTTCGTTTTATTTTCATTTTTGGGGGGTTGAATGCAACAGCCTGCACCATCCCCTTCCTGCCCCCTAATTAGACAGCTGCCTTAATGCTAATCAAGCGGTTGAAGTCCCAAAACAGATTGATGCTGCTACATCAATTTTGGCCCGAGGACAGCCAAAGGGGGCGGTACAAGCTGCAAGGTCGTGGTGGAACTGTAAACAGCCTGCAGATCATTACCATTAGCTGTGTTTGTGTCTTTTGCTTGCTTCATGTTGGTGTTGTAGTAGATGTTGTTGTTGTTGTTGTCGACTGCATCGTCAGTTTATTGTCTAAAAATAAAACGTTCGTACTGTCTGAAATGGCCCAAAGCGGGAGCCAAGAACCGAGCCATGTCTTCCTGCTTCATGCTCCTTCTGCATCATTTATTTTCATCGTTTTTCGTTTTTCGTTTTTGTTTTTTTTTTGTTTTTATTTTTATTTTTTTCATTATTATTAATTAGTACGGCTCATTGGTATGGCCTGTTGTTGGCCTAGCATCGTATGGACTCTCCAGGTTCGGCTTTAGGTCCAGAAATCTGACTGGAATGCTGAGTGCACTGAGTACGTGCTGTGCAGAAAAGATGGTAATGCTGCCATACAGCATATGGCATATGGCAACAAATGGCATATACACAATATATATATATACACATATAGCATGGGGTGTTGGCGCTTTGGCGCCTCTCATCAAGCAGCCAGACAGCCAGACAGAAGATAGAGGAGCTTCAGGAGCAGCAGCAGCAGCAACAGTGAAGTTTGGACAAAGACTTTTGCAAATTAATTGGCAATGGCTTCTTGCCAAAGACAGTCAGTGGAACGTTGTTATAGACCTGGAGCTATTGAGGAGATCGGGCCCTGAACAGTTTTTAATGGCAACACTTAGTTGATGCTATAAATAAAACTAGCTTACGATGGATGTGGCTGCCAGTTTGTGCCTCATTTTCATTGTCAATTCTTCTGTGTGTTCTAAAATCAAGAATTTTCCATTGCTCATTAAAGGCAAAACCCCAGAGAGCAAGCGAAAGAGTAGAGAAAGAGAAAGAGAGAGAGAGAGAGAGAGAGAGTGAGAGAGTAAATTGGTTGTATAGGGGACACCGCGCCTGGTGAAGGGGCGATTCTTGCCATTTTTTTTATTGATGCAATCAAAATGTGAGAATGCTGCAGCAAACAATCTCATCTCTAGCCCCATCTCCATCTCCATCTCCATCTTCAACTCCATCTCTATCGCTATCACCATCACCTGTAGCCATCTCTATCAAAATACAGCCATCGGCAATGGATCTTCCTGTGACTCGTAACGCATGCTGCTATAATGCAGAACTACGAATTGGCCACTTGATATGTACACACATATATATATATACATGTTATGGCCAGGATCCATAAAATTGTAAGCTCTTTCCAGCTATTGGACACGCTGTTTGGCTTTTAATGATCTTGATGATGAAGAAGCAGCGACCGCACAGCCTCTCCCAGAGGAAGAGATTCTGGTAGAGGTGGGGCTGGCAGGAAATGCATAGTCCCTAGCTTAAGTGCTTGTAGTCATAGTCAAGCGCTTTAAATAGCTATTAGAATTGCGTACTAAAAGCCTTTCTATAAATGTCATAAAACGGGTATAATATAGTACATATATGATGAATAATATACCTGTAGTATATGAAATGCTAAGTTCAAGTTTTAGTATATTTTGCAAATGAAGATGGTACTGTTATTCTATTATTCTATTATAATATCATCAATATTGATATTATTATAATCATTTCTTTAATAAAGAGTATAAACTATATTATTAAAATTCTTTTTAATATCAATGTATTTCACTTGATCTTACTATTGTATTACTACAATAAGTGCGTACTTTAAATAATAAAATGAAATAGTGAATCAATTGGGGATTCGCATATGAATCATGAATAATCGTTGGGAAAAATGTACATAAAAATTCCAGTTTAAACTGCAATGCAATGTTTTCTTTTATACGGAAGAGATTCTTAATATATATATATATATGTGTATATATGTATGTATAAATGTGTGATTCATTTTATTCATTTAATAATATAAAATTTACCAGTTTTTCGACAGCGAGGAACATTCTTGAACTAAGTTTAACAGACGAAAGAAGAAGACGGAGAGCAAAATCAATTAATAAAAAGCAAGTTTTTTTTCGATTTACAAATTTACATTCATATTACACGCATAGTTTACTGCATATACTCATAAATACACTCACAAATGCATACAATCACTATTGCATACATACTAATAGGTTACCTATGCGCTAATACTAATATACAAACATATGCGGATAGGCATATGTACATATACCAAACCAAACATGTTTTCAGTGTGCAAATCTGATCTGTCACATCAAGTGCATAGTGTGTGAGCTAAAACGGGACTGTTATCACAGATTTGGACATGAGAGAACATCGGAACAGTTGGAATTTTTGTGTTGATTTTTTTTTATGGCTTGTCCCTTGGAAATGTATAGTGAAACAGGTGCCGTTAATTCACAGAGACCAAAAACGAAGCAGGGCGATGCACCTTAAATGCTCTACCACTTTGAGAGTAGTATGGACTACAAAAAATTTATTAGAATGTCAATGAACTCATCATTTGCGATAGAAAGAATAAAAAAGAAAAGCATCAGAACTACAAAAATATAAACAATTAATTTTAATTACATTATTTATTTGAATAAGTATTGGAATTGCAATTAATGCAATATATTTATTTATGATTAGTTAAAGTGCCTACTCATACTACCCCTTTTTATTTAAAATGAAGAGGTTAGTTTTTGGTTGACTCCCAGAACCCCAAAATCGACAAGGAAGAAGAATGTACTCTATATGATCTTCCTTAAACTGTAACCCTATGTAAATTATACACAAATATAATCTGGATACTTTAGTACATCGAAAAAAAAACTTGTAAGCGTCGGGTTTTTTTTTTATAGATCGTGAAATTGCATACGCAATATGTATTGATTGAATTATAATTTAATAACGTGGACCCACAATTTATAATGACAAACATCATTATCTATTGTGCAACACATAATATATGCTTTGTTTTAAATATGTAAGTTTAACGTAACGTCCAAATTGGATTTCCACTTGGAATAATGGGAATTTCTTAATAAATCCTATTATTTTGAATTTCATCAAGTTTGAGGCAGTCTCAGTCATGTTCTGCAGTGACATTCCAAACCTAAAATTAAATTTTTAATAAATTAAAAATTAAATATCGCCTACTCTTTACCCATTTTACTGTGGCTCCTTTTAATTAAATCAACAAAAAAGAAAACTATTAAGCGAAAGAGTCTTGATTTCTTCTTTTCTGCTCTTAACTAACCAACAGCTGGGACACAGATACAGGCCAGGTATTCAAAATCATGACTACTGCCTCAAATTTATTGTCAAGCGTCTAGTGAATGATTTATGCGCGTATTAACCCGTTGCCAACCAGTGCGTCATCTGCGTGTGCAAAAAAAAAAAAAAAGAAAATAACTGACAGACGTTTGTGGAGAGGAGGGTAAGTGTATACAGTAGAATAGAACACTTTGGCAAGTTAAGTGCCACTAGTTAATGTTCTTGGTTGAATAAAACTATAAACGCTCTTCTAGGGAGAAGTTTTCAAATGAAGCTTGTTGCTTATTCATAACGTTTATAGCCGGACAGAAGACAGTGGACAGTGGACAGTGGACAGTGGACAGTGGACAGTGGGACACTGTATATACTGTCCAACTGTCCAAGTAGCCAAGTGGCCAAGTGGCCAGTGAGGCTCACTGATGATTAGATAAAATGACGACGCACGGTGACCGCAACGAACGAAACGTAATAAGTTCAGAGACGGAGACCTCGAGTCTGTCTATAGTAGTCTGACCCAAGTAAGTATTTTATATGTCGACGTAACAACCAAACTAAACTAAACTGAACTGAGCTGAACTGCGCTAGAGTGTATTGAAGTGAGAAGGGCAGTGGTGCTGCGGCGAGGGTGAAGTTCACTTTTCTCAAGGCAGTGAAGAGGAGAATTATAATTAAAAGTAAAAGACACTCCCGTACAACGGTTGTGGCTATTCGAGTCTTAAGTCAGTGGCAGCCAGAGTGGAATTAGAATTAGAATTAGAATTATGTTTCCTTAATGAGTGCCACCAGCTGCCGCTAAACATCATTCGATATGAGCGAGAGGTTCACTGAACTTCTTGCTCTCGACGCGCCGGCTTTGGGGCACTTTCCCAACCCAATGCAAAAAAAAAACAAAAAAAAAACCAAACAAAAAAACCAAATTCAAAAAGTGAGTATAAAAAAAATATAGTATAAACAAAACAACAACAACAAAAACCATTCGACGCTGCCGCCTTTTTTAACTGTAAATATATTTAAAGGTTTATTTTCTTCTTGTGTTCATTGGGCTATCTGGGCTTGTTCTGTTTGTTCTCTCAGATATTTTTCAAAAAAAAATTTGCATAAATTTTGAGTTTTGCATTTGAAAAAAAACCAGAAAAATACCGAAAAACATGCTGTGCGAATTTTTGCAGCTAAACGTTTTGAAGTGTTTGCATAACACTACAGGCCGTATTCCATGAATGAACCTGAACCGTAAAGCAAATAGCTCCGGGATTTACTATGCCGCTAGCCAAAAAAAAAAAAAAAAAAATCTACAGAAATCTCCAAATAAATATCCAACAGTAGGGACTGGCCCGACAGTAGGGACCCTGTGTTTAGTTTTTTGGGGAAGTATGGTCTTTCCGGA
>JBANCZ010002722.1:0-14796 GCA_037040025.1 Sphaerogastrella javana
TATGCATACATATTATACTATGAGCGACCGTTTTGCACAGCAACTGACGAGATTTGTGCGCCTTTGAGCTTCCATTTAAATTTCATTCATGTTGAAGAAGACTCCCACTTGTTGAGGCTGATTATCATCATTAAAAAGCTCTGATGTGGGATGTATATCTAGATCTAGATATAGATATAGATACACATTCACATACAGTTTGAGACCCATAAACATATAGAGATACATAGATTCAGACACAGATACAATTATAGTTGGAGATACAGATTGAGATTTTGATTGAGATTAGATATTATATAGAGATATGGACAAATGTACTTATACAGTCATAGATACAGATTCAGATTCAGATACAATTAAAGTTATGTAGTCGCTTGGAAGGAAAGGTGCTGATACGAATGTTAATACGGATAGAATTATGGATAAATGTACGAACATTAGTAAAGGTATTTCATAAGGGTACGATCATAATTTTAAATGAAGGTGTTTTAGATAAAGGTATTTGGATAAAAGTTTATATTGGGATAGAGATACAGTTACTAAAGTGAATATTGATATGAATATTGATATGGATATTGATATGGCTGTTTCCACATTCGATTACGGAAGGAGTTTTGGAACAGACACAAATCCACATATGAGGTTCGAATAACGGATAAGGATACATATACAAATTCGGATAAAAAATTTTCTTTTATCTATCTAATTATTTGTACATAAACACATACAAATTCTCGTGAGTGAGTATATATACATATGTATATATACATATTTATAATGTATATATATGTCGTTCTGGAGAATTGTGCAATGACTTTACGAGTCTATGCATGATACCCGTACGGTGCGATAAAGTGCCTAGCGACGCGCCGCCAGGCCCTCGTCTCTACAATGTATGGTTGAAGACACAGTTCAACAACTCGGTTTGAATTCGTTTTGCGCAGCTATTAGATAATGGTATAGTATAGTAGTAAGTAGTTGCCTATTATATATACGTATATGTACATACATACATATATACGTATGTGCGTATGTCAAACACAGTAAACAGTAAGACATACTAACTATTTATATACCGCTTCAAACTAGCTAAGGGCCGATCCGTCGAACAGCCGAACTGAACGACGTTGATCATAGCTGATTTGAGTTGAGTTAAGTTCAGTTCTGTTTAGTTAATTTGAGTTACGTTAAGTTAAATTGAGTTGATCTGATTGTTTGTGTAAATTGAATGAAATCCTTGAATCAAGATTCAACTAAAAGATGCCTTGTCTCGCTGTCAAGTAATGCGAAACTTAATGAAATTCATACGATTTAAATGAAATTGGAATTGTCGCTTGGAAATCTATAAAATAATTGACGAGAACTTCAAGAAGCATACATATAATTCCTATTATTAGAGCTAACGCCAATTGATTATAGTACAAGTACGAAATACAAACAATCTAATGGTCGGTGTTGAATTCTAAAAATAAATAAAACACAAGAAGAACAACAATTGGTTATAGGTATCTTTGGCGCCACAAGAGCATTAGTAGGAGCAAGCAACAAGCGAACTATGAAATACATAATTCATCAACAATTTTCATAGCAAGTCCAAGGCGTTTCTTAAGTGTTATTAAAATTGCCAACAACAATTCAGCTCATCATACAGTGGTGTCTGTGTGTGTATCTGTGTGTGTGTATCTGTATGTGTGTATCTTATTTGTGAAGCGAACCAGAGTCTATTGCGGCATATTGCCTGGCTCATGAATATGCATAAGACAGTGAGCCGGCATCGAAGGAAATGCCGGATAGTTTTCCAATCATAAATTATAGTGGCAACAAATTCAACGGCAATGCCAACGGCAACCGCAACGACCAAGTTTTCAGCGGAAAATTGCCAGGCTGAGAGTTCGGCTTGGGATATTAAAAACAATTATATAGTGTCCAGGGCGTTATAGACAACGCCAAGCCACGTAAATATAGGTGTTAGATCAGTCCTATTGCAAGTGTTCAAACAATCGAAAAACCGAAGGCAACTATATTTAATCAACAACATCATGTTTGTTATGCATGTAAAACAATAAACTTGTCATTGTAGTTTTTTTTTTTTTTTTTTTATTTTTACAATTATGTGATAAATAATATGGTCTACGCCTATCCCGTAATCTAGAAAAAAAAAAAAATGAAATACAAATCTACGTAAATGAAATGAAATTGTAATTCCAAATTCACTTGACTCACAACGATGATATGTATGGTATAGCACCGGAAAGTGGGTCACATTATATGAGGGTATTCGAAAATTGTTGCACATTGAGTTTTGTGTACCTGGTACGGGCTTTGCCATTGTTATATGTATAGCAAGAGCTAGAGAGTAATGGTAATGAAATAATGGGATTGACTATTGATAAATAAAAAATCCATGTGCACAGAACCGTAGCACCGCCAGAGCAGAAAAGGTCTTTGCTTGCGATTGTACGACCAAAGATACTCAATGTTTGGATAAGATACAATTCCCAGTCCAACTGAGTTCGCATCATCTACAGCATTTGGTATTAGATCAACTCATGTTGTCTTTCCACAATTACGGGGTATATCTAAGGCAAACAAAAAATTGTCGAAATATTACTTAGTAATACTAATACCGATAAATTGTTTGCATAATTCTCATTTTCAAATTTATGTATTCTTTTTTTTTTGTTTGTTTGGTTATATGTCTGTTGAGGTTCCTTGTGTATATTTAAATTTGTTTTAATGTTTTTTTTTTTTTTCGTATTTTTTAATGTTGCGTTAACTAAAATTGTATAAACATTAAAACATTTCGATATTGTGCGGGCGTTCTTATTGTTCTTACTCATAAGTAAATAGTGAAGAAATTTTCTTGTTTTCAATATGATGTTGGTTTTCATAGATGTAGATTGTACATACCTATTTCATAGTCATTCGTTTGATCATACCCAGCATATTAGTACTAAACTGTTAATGACTATATAAATAATTGAGATATAATTAGTCACAATTTCTACAGATATTAGTAATTTGAGTTGTATGAATATAATGGAAGCTAAAGTGCAAATTTATTGGATTTCATATTAAACAGTTCAATATATTGTATAAATGTATATACTATATGTATATATTACTCCCTATTATCCTATTCTCGCTTTTCCGTATTTTCCACCTACTATGACAACCCTGACTTCGACCCCGATCCCGGACCATCCCCAATGTAGCACAACTCATACGATTCCATCCTACTATTTGAAGTGTTCTTAGTCTGTTCATGAACGATCTTGACAGTATACGATGCGGCATGTGAGCGAAACTTGTTTGGCCTGATGTGTGGGACTACGAACTGGGAACTGGGCTCTGGGCTCTGTAAAAGATTGCTTTTGGGGAGTTAAAAGAGGTGTCTGAGCTTTGCGCATTCTTGGCCCGGCGTCATCAATGTTTGCGATAATGATGATGATGATTATGATGATGCTAATGATGACGTTGACTGCCTAGCTAATGGTCATTAGGGTCATGATCATTCAGTGTTTAACGCTGTTCTGCAGGTTTTATTTTATTTTAATTTTTCTTTTCTTTTCTTTTTCTTTTTCTCTGTCTTTTTTTTTGTATTGCCTTGTGTTGTTTTCTGTTGGGTGTTATCGTTGTCGTCTTCGGGTTCCGTTCTACAGACGACCTTAAGCGGGGCAGAGAACAGGCATACCCAAAGTTGGGGACTGGAGCAAACCACTTTTAGATGTAGTTGTTGTTGTTGTTGTCGATGTCGTTGTTGTTCATGTTAATGTTGTTGTTGTTGCTGTTGTTGTTATTGTTGGTGCTGTTGCTGTCGCTGTTTCAATAGCAAACAAAGATCGCTACAATGTAGACCTGTTGCCGCATAGTTCGAGTCGCTTACTATTCAGTACGAGTATTTTCCCTGCTTTGCCCGCCAAGTTTTACAACCGGTTCGCTTGTCTCTCAGTGTGTTGCTATTTTTGTGTCTCTGCATCAGCAGCAGCAGCAGCAACAGCACCAACAACACCAACAGCAAAACCAACAGCAACAGCAACAGCAACAGCAACAGCAACAGCAACAACGACAAACTCGACAAAAATTTACAAATATAACACAAAACAGAACTCAATATCAAAATAATAAAAAAATACAAATAAAAAAAAAAAAAAAAAAAAAAAATACCAAAAACGTTTTATAAGAAATATGAATATTTGTGATAAGGTGAGCAAATGCATTCCATATAATCATAGCATGTCGATTATATAGTCTCACATAATGCAGTAGTAGTAGAAATTTTTAGCACTAGTAGTAGTATTACGCTACGTAATTAACGAAAGTACAACCCAATAATTCCGATTCCGATTCCGATTCCATTTGACGTTAACGAAAGTTCAGTTACCGCACTCGATACTTCGTACTCATTGGATCCGCATCAGGGGTATGCTGAGGCATGCCGGGGGCACACTGCTGACTTTGACTTTTACGATTACGGCCGATCGCTGGCACATATGGTATGCCCTATCAATGCTACGTAATGGAACAACAATAATAACAACGAGAAAATAAATACAACTGTCGCCAGCGATTGATAAGAGTCCAAAAGATTGGAAAGTACAAGAGATGGGAATGTTTGTAATAGCAATACCAACAGTAATACCCACTGTTTGTCTACGACACATTTCGAATTGTTACTCTGGATGTCTATAGTTGATCTATGACAAGATCTAGTTATCATACTCAGTCTATAATTTAACAAAGGGAAAGCTAATACGAAACAGAACGAGTTAAAATATTTGCAATTAAATAGATTAAGATGTTTCAACAAATTTCCATTTAGCTCTAGAAAAACTTCCCATTTAAATCATATCGATTGTATCAATTGTATATACTTTTAATGTGATTATAATAAGATGATTTAATGTACAACACCTTTAGTTGTTGGTAATTACCTATAACGAAATATTGAATGCTTTTCATATTGTTTTGAGCTGTAATTTCTTAGTTTCAACTCGTATAGATCACGTATTAATAGAAATTACTTCAGTATTTGGTTGTTGTGCATCTTGTTGAACTTTATAATAATTTCGTGGACTTTGAACGCCTGCATATAGAGGCTATATACACGTAGGTGCGTGTGTGTCCGTTCTTCAAGAGAGACAAACGAGTCTTTGCAGATTGAGAGCGACAGCAGGAGCAGAAACGGTGGACGGGGCCGAAGTGCAACATGCACGTGTTTCGACTTCCACAGCAATATCAAGAGCGCAAAAAAAAAGAGAGCTATTATGCGAGAGAGTCAGACACAGAGAGCAAAAGGGAGAGAAAGAGAAAGAGATTAATACAGAGAAGGAGAGAGTGTGAGTGAGTATGAGAGAGTATGAGACAGAGAGAAGGTGGAGCTATCGATGATGGCATGTACTGAAGAATTCCTCTTTCAAGCAATTCTTCAATAACTTAAATCCAGCAAATTGTCTTCCCTATTCGAGCAAGTGCATAATCTCAGGGTTATGCTTTCAATATGGTTTACTACTACAATATATCCTCAAGAATTGCTTTCAGTTTTGTAGATTTTTATGCTTAATGCTCTCGTTAGATTAATACATGTATATAATATATTTTTTTTTATAAATGTTTTTGCAAAAGTTTGTTAAGCTAAGTTAAGCTCTGATTAATGATCTATCTGAAAGCCTAAAGTTCTTGTAAGCCGTACTTTCCCGAGGTTTCTGATCTGTGTGTTCGGGCCAGACATTTTTCTGCCTAATGTGAGAATTCTTCGCAGTATTTCTTCAAAAACGATCAATAATAATACAATATTTCCTATCTAGTTCGAATGCCTGCAGCGTGTAAACATTGAGATATATCGACAAAACTGTTTGCTTAACTTAATAGACAAATTATGATTTCTGTGGTAAGAGAGAAACAACAATATAAAATTTGTATCATTATGAAAATTGTATTTGCTTTTTTTATACATTTTTCTGTGCCTTATATGGTATTTATGCTTCCGTCATGCTGGTTTGTTTATATTGCTTAGTTTTCAAAGAGGCCGCTTTTTTCTACGAAATTTCTGGATACCATTTGGAATTTTACTTATCTTGCTCTGGTTCTGTTTATTTGAATTCACATCTAATATGTGCATGAAATCTGATCTACATGTTTATTTTTACAAGCTTATCTTTATATCGGATTTTTAAAATGTTTTTGCTAATGCATAATTGATATGATTTAGTTATAATTTGAGATTTTTAAATTAATTAATAATTTCAAACGTTCACCTTAGCGTCAATTTGTAATTTTCAAATCACTTAAAGCTTTAATTCTATAAAGAACTTTTCGGTAGCGGAATTATGTATATTCAAAAACTAATGTGTTTTATACGGTAAACAATTTGTTTAGTTCAAGAACTTTTATAATCAACCTTCAATATTTAAATGTTTGATTCAACAAGGTTTTCTCAAATTGAAAGTTGTACCATTATTTCTTTTAATCTATTGCTTTTTTTTTTCCTACTTAGTGTATAAAGAATGCTAATCAAATATTATGTTACAACCATGTTCAATTTATAGTTCCCTTCTTCTTTTTTTTTTGTTTAGGGGTCTGCTAAATATGAACGTATAGTACAAATGTTTGTGTAAAGGCTTAAAATAGAAGAAAACATTTTCGTATTTCATTTAAATTATTTGGTACTTCGTTGTCCGTTAGCAATGCCGGAGTAGTTATTTCCACACGAACAACATAATTAGTACGACATCGAATAGATTTATATCTATCGTTTTATATGTATCTCATTTAATACTATGCTAGGTTTTCAATTCTGTAAATATATCCGCTAATTAGCGCTTATAAATGGCCACGCCATAAACCTGTCAGTGAGGCCCAGAAGTGAATTCCCATTCAAATGTGCTCACACACACAGCCAATACACATAGATATATGTATATATATATATAGCTGGAAATTTATTGTGTGCTCGGTATCTAACACCTTAACGCTTGCTTTATTATTTCGGCTCAATTTGTCAACGAGCTACGAAAAATCCCAAAGCCAACAAAGCGACGCGACATGACTCGCAATTTATGAGATACATTTTGGGGGCAACGCATGCGCAGAGTCGCGTGCCAGAGCCCCAAAGAATGTTGGACTTTAACTCAAGCTGAAATTGAAACTGATACCGAAAATTGAAACTGAAACTCAAACTGAAACTGAATCAGAAACACAAACTGGAAATGGAACTCGAATTGAAATTGAAAATGCTCAAAGTCTATTAGTTAAGCAGTTTGGTAGTTTCGATATCTGTCAGATCGTCCGTTGACGACCTATAGGGTGACGCTTATAATTCACAAGCTGGCGCCAATATGTGCCTTGGCATTATTTGCATTTGCCAATGTTTGTCATGCCAATCGCAGTGATCTGAGGGCATTCCCACTGCTCAACTTACACTCAAGGCGATTGGGCATAAGTGAGTGTTTCATATATACAGAGTTGATCGAGTGGGTCGCTTCAATGGATCTTTACGAATCCGGCACTGAGTTTGTTTAATATATTGCTTAACTATTTTGTACTTATGTAAATATTTTATTATTATACAAAGTTACAAATGTACATGTACATGTACAAATTTTTCGAATTGTTTAAATATTTACATTTATGCCATAAAATAATGATAAACTCTCTGAACTAATCGACAATAAAAACGCGTGTTCCATTTTCTTCGAAATTTCCGTTCGTCTGCCTCTATTATTTCATTCTTTAATTTGGATCTGTATAAATATCTGTTGATAAAGTTTCATCTTAAAGTCTTTGTGTGTGCATTGAGTTGTTCCTTTGTCTACGTATCAAATGGTAAATAGAACTTTACGTTTGTGTATCGAAATTGGAGCTTGAACAAACGTGCGTATAAGTTTGTTGCAATTTCAGTACGTATACGCTAGTCGAGTGTACGTGGAAATAATGCACTTGAGTATCGATTCCATTAAATTGACTATAATTCATATTAATGCCCTGGTATATTTATCTAATTACCAAATACACGCATATATATTTAGAAATTAATATATGTATATAAAGATATGTATATGTCAATTCATTCTCTATGGAGAGTCACTTGTTTGGACTTGAAACAATTTTAAGCAATTGAATAAGCATGTTTGCCTTAAACTTATTGCTGCTGAGCACATCCAAAGTCCATTAGCAAGTCAAAAAACTTTACTATATTTTCTACAAAGTATTATGTCATGATATAAGGCCAAGTTCACATTCGACTTGAACAATTGAGTTTTCAGTTAACATGCTATAGTGTAATTGTTTAAGAAAACTTTAAGTTTCATAACTAGTTTCAAGTACTAACTGTATTAAATTCCCTTTGATTTCAACATAATTTAATAGAGAGATTTAACAAATTGTGCACTTGGCGTGTATCTAGGAAGTCTTCAAAGAAAATAAATGCAATTTGTTTTCTTTGTGATGTTACAATATGTATAGCTAACTTCTAGTGTGTGTGAGTCTGTCTGTATTTATTTAGTTTTAATAAAAGCAAAGATAAAGAGTTTAGTCTCTTTTAACACCCTGCAGGCAATTCCTCTAAAGAATATGCAATGCAATCAACTTCAATCATGTGCACACGTGTTGTTCCTGACAGATAACGCACAGCACAGCATGGCGTATGCGTAATTTGTTGCATTTGCCATTGTTGTTTGTTTTGTTGCCTAGTTTACAAACTTTTTCGAATAAATTGTCTACTATGATGTGTATGGTTGGTAAGGGTTTTGTTTTAGCTATTATCTATATAGATCGTTAATTTTCGAGACTAAATACACCCACAGAAATCGTACAATAAATTCTCAAAAAGAAATAACAGAATGAACATTGTTGAAACCTCGACCAATCTATATATGGGTGAAAACTCACTTAATATACATACAGATACGTGCATACAGATACTGCGCATGTGTATGTGCTTATGTGTGCGTCTATATGTATGTACATATTCATACATATTCAGGTTGCCGGTGCACTTACTTTCTGGCCACAACAATTAACAATTGAAATTGATAACAATTTTTAATTACGCCGCTGCGGCGATGCCTAAAGGCAACCAACTTCATATTGGCTTTTGATACCCTCAATATGGCAGAAAGGGTCGTTCACAGTGAATATACCACATTGAATTATGATACATAATAATTTGTGTAATTGAATGTATCATAATAAATTGTCCTTGTCATTTGAATGTTATGTGGGAATTTTAATTGATCAGCATTTGATTCGACCTATTGCATTGAGAAGAGTATCTGTCAGTTAGTGTTTTGACACTTTGGTTCGTTTGATTCTTGTTGTTGGTTTAGTTTGTATTGTTAACTTTTATCTTTCGGTACGAGTAGCATTAAAATGTTGGTCTAGATTTCAAAAGCCGTTATAAACAAGAATGTATGACACATTTCCATGTATGTGTATGTATTTATACATATGTATACGTATGTGTTTCTTTTTTTGCAGATAGTCGAATGCATACACATGAACAATTACAGTTACAGATACAGGTACAGATACATTTGCCATACAAATGTAGATATACCAAATACATGGAGGTCTGTTTGTGTATATATGTATACATATATATTTGTGATATCAATGCATGATAATAAAGCTGTTAACATATTGTTTACGCACTTATTTAGCTGTAACAATTAATCAAATAAATTTCAATCATCTATTTGCGTACTTGTTCTATTACACCATATATCTATGTATATGGGGGGAGTACTACATATCAGATATATCAATGTGTACATACTTTAGATATGCATCGGCTATAATTTTACTGTCAATTTTCTATTTTCAGCTTTAACGACTGATCATTATCGCTTGAGATAACGTCGAATTTAATGTAAGTACACTAAGAGAGTCTGTATATAATCTATAAAAATGTGTACATATCCATTTTGTATTATCCTCTTGCTCCGTAAATATCTTAGCAAATATTATGAAAATATTAGTAAATCCATTGATTTTTTCTATTCGTGTTTGTTTTTATAATAAAATCTGTAACACATAGACCGTCTGCTTTTGGATTAAATATAAACCTTTTAACTCTATTCAGTTCAATGCGAAAGATGGTTAGACAGTTGGCGCAAGTGAGTGCACTTATTTCAGTATATGTTTATTTATATAGGTGTTTCATTGTCCCATTATCTGGACACGCTTTGTGCTCATCTCTCACTGTCAATGTACTAAGCAGTAGAAGTTCCATCATGTATAAACCATGCCACAACATATTTTCATATTCATTCGTATTCAAAATAACAAAAAAAAAAAAAAATAGAACTAAAGGCGTAAGCAAAGCGCCACGACGTCAACGCATTAATCAATGGGTGTATCAAGGTGCATTAGCGGACCAAAGCCCTTCCCAGATGTCAGGCTGAATGGCGATAACGTCGGGTTCTTATTCTATTTTATTTCATTTAATTTCATGTGAATTGTTTGCCATAGATACAAATGTATCTACATCACGTATATCTTGCACAAATAATTCACTTAACATATGAATCAACTGAATTCAATTAATTACTTTGCTTTATTCAAACAGCATAAAAGATATTAGATATTATATTAGGTTGTACCTTTTCTTCGAAGATCATAGGCGGATTTTTGCAGATAGTGCATAGCCCAATATAATTCATATAAATGTATTATCGATGTTTGGGATAGGGGTAATCGAAGACATATTAAGCTGGAAGTGCTATAGACAAGATGAACCGAAAAACATGGTGTTCTATAAAAACGGGTGCTCTAAAAAATGCCCCTATTTTTACATCATCTTATATGCGCTAGATCAACTGGGTTTAAAAATCGCAAAAATTTTTCCAACGGTTATAATATATTAAACATTCTAAAAAAAACAGCTTTCAATTGTTCTGTACATATTTTGTGTGTATTTTATCTCTAACGCGGGACAACGCCTAAGTGCCATTCACATATGAACATTTTCTCAATGGTAGCGTTTTGTGCTTGCTAGACTCTATATGGAATATATATTTTTTGTTGTTGTTGTTGTGTCCGAGTGCCATGTATTTAATCATTTGTCATTGCATTGTATTGAAGTTTCGCTCTGTGCACTGGCCCGCCCATAGCTACACGCCCTGGCCTCATCGACCACAATCCCCTGCACACCGACCATGCTCTTTTTAACTGTCTGTTGCATTGTTGTCAACATGGTTGTGCGTGTGTGCATTGACGTCACATCGCGAAAACTCTCCAGACGTCGGTGTTGGTTGTGTGTGCATGTTGCACGCAAACACAAAATACTCAAACAGCAACTGTTTGCCACATTGTTCCACAATCCTGCTTCACTCTTCACGCCTCTCCATATGCTGCTCTTAGGAGGACTCTGCACCGCTCTCTACCCACCTCGGGTAGCACCGCTTAGACCTAACCTTGTGCCGCATAAGTGCATAACTTACTTTTCCGTAAGCAGGTCAGGCCGCAGTTCGCTGAGTGCGCCTGGCGAGCGGTTGTTGCGGTTGTCCATGCGCCTCTCTTCCTCACAAGGTTCTCTATAGCGCTCTTTCCCTCTCTCTCTCTCTCTTTCTCTCCGTCTCTTTCTCTCACTCTTTCTCTCATTCCCTTTATCATTGTAGCTTGAGTTATCTCTTTCTATGGTTCTAACAAAACAACTCGAACGTTTTGCGGTTAACTTCAAGTTGGTCCTGCAGAGAATGTGCAGTCGGTTTGACAGGCTGAGGTCCAAGTCCAGGAGAGAATTTTGTACCTCGAGAGCCACCTTCAGACCCTGAAAGTCCAGTTCAAGTTGCATAATATTTTTCGTTAGTTAAAACTGAAATTGATTTTTATGAGAACAACCGCAAGGTGGCTGTGTCCTTACACTTTCTCCTCCTTTCTCTGACTCTCTCCAACTCTTCCACCGTCTCTTTTTCACCTTGTATCTCTGTCTCTGGAGCAGCTGTCATTGTCAGTTGTCAGTTCCCTGGTGCTCCTTCTTGCTCCGATACCTGCACGTGTATTGTTGTTCCTGTCATGGCGGTTGTACTCTGGGTTTTTTTTTTGCAGTGTACCCCCAACGCCTGTAAGTATGCAACCGACTTTTGTTTTCGACACAAAAATCAATTTCAATTAACCAAATATGCAAATATGCAAATAGCAGAAGCATCGCCAAAATCTCTTTAGTCATAAATATATACTGACTATATGTATATTTGTACATATATATATGAATTTATAGAATATGTAATATATACATGCGCCCACTGAGTCAATCAATGCTGCCCCGCCCTGTTATCTTCACGTTTATTTTCTCATGTTCTCCATCTCTGCATTTTACCATTTCAGCATTTTCATTTCAGTTCCATTCACACGCCACAAGCCACACCCAATAGACACTATACAGACCCCATACAGACCCCTCTACCGGCTTTGGGTTTTGTGTCCAGCTTCCACGTAATGCCAGGCGCTTATTGATATTTAAGGAAATTTGCCTTGTTGACTTTGTTGTGCGACAGGGCAAACAAATTTGCAAATTTACAGACAGTCTGTTAGTCAATCAGTCAGTCAGTTGGTCTGTCGTCGCTCTCTCTATCTCTTTGTCAGTTAGTCAGGCAGTCAATCAGTTAATCAATCAGCCAATCACTCAGTTCGTCAAAGAGCCAGTCGACTCAATTGATGTCTCAGTCGACAATTGCTGTAAAAGTCACGTTTTGGGCTTTCACTGTTTGATTTGATATCTGTTTATGCTAATACCCTGTAATTTATTACAACGTTCGTAAAACTTAAGTGTTGTTTTATTGTTGTTGCATAGAACGCAGTTCTTTAAAGAAGCACAGTAAAAATATACTGAGTTTACTCTGTAAATAAATATTTAAAAATTTAGAAAAATAGGTTTTATTGAAAAGTATTAGATCTAGAACGTTTGAAATGTATGATGGCTCTAGGTATTACTATTAAGAATTATAGCAATAGATAAATGGGTTTTATTGAAAAGTGTAAGAAAGCGTTTATAATAGCTTTAGGTGTAAATGTAGGAAGGTTTAGGACTTAAGGACTTAACTATTAATAGATACTATTATCTATTGAGTAAACTTAGAGCTTTATTTAAAATCAAATTTTGTCGATGGTTTATTTTTATTGTATTTCGACTACAATATATTAAATTATATGTACTAGTTGATGTTGTGTGGGAAATAATCAAAATAATTATTTGCTAAAAACAATGTTTCTTTAGAGTGATTTTATGATTTTCACTTCTATTGCTTATGTTTCATGTCAAATTTTCTACTGTCTTTCTGTTCGTAGCTTTCCTTTACAGTCTACGAACTGTAGTTCCAAAACTTTTCACGTCAATTGGCCTGGTTAGTAGAGGGTTCGATTGTTAAATACTTTGTATCGAGTTGTGTAGTTCAGGACAAAAAAAAATTAAAAGTAAAAATATTGCTGGCTGTGGCAACATTGTGTATGAGCAATGCCAGTGTGGCATGCCGCTTGCCACATGCCACACGCCATTTCAATTATGGGCTTGCCTTGTTGCTGATCGCTCAGTGTTTTCAAGAAGCAGCAACATGCCACAGACAACATACAACATACAACATGGAACATGGAACATGGAACATGGAAAAGCAGCAACAATGCAGCAAAAGGGTTAACAGTATGGAGACTATGTGTTGTGGTGTGTGTGTGTGTGTGTGTGTGTGTGTGTGTGAGTGTGTGTGTGCTTTTGTTTATGTTTGTCAGTGTGCTTAGTGGGCGTGGCTAGCTGGGGCTGTTGTCTCATAAGCAATAAGTCAGCATCACAAGTCCAGCGTGGAAACAAAGTAAACATACGAAACCCCAAAAACCATACTCCGCACGGCTTTTGTTTAGATAGCTCTACTCTACTCTCTGCCATATAGTGTGAATGTGAGTGTGTGAATGGATGTGTGTGTGTGTGTGTGTGAGTGTGGTTATGAGTGTGTGTTGTGGGTGTGTGTGCATTAGTTGTGGACAGCTGGGTTCACTCAAATTGCGACTCATAAACTGAATCAAAGCTCGAACAACACAAACAACAATTGCCAACTGTGAAGCGAACTGAACAACAGCGAACAGCTTGAAATTGTGGCTAAAAAAAAAAAAACAAAAAACAAAATAAAAGTAAAAGTAATAAGGCAATGCCACCATGCAATTCAGTAGTTTTGGCCCAATGCATTGTAAGTGCCACGTTGCCAATCTCCTGCTGTTTTTGCAATGCTTTGAGTCAAACACTCGGGGCATGCCCCTGGTGCATGACCATTTGCATGAATGCATTTTGGCTCTGGGTACCCAAAGACAACTTTTCATGGTGGTTGCCTTTAGTTATCCAATGGCTTAAATTGGCTCTGTTCTTCCTCTTGTTGTTTTCCTCATTGTTGTTGTTGTTGTTGTATTATTGTTGTTGTCGTTGGCTGCACCAATTGTGGAATTTTTTCCAGAATACAAAGCTTATAAATCCTTTGGACAATTTTTTTTTTGCACGTTGCAAAGGTTCAACTCATAATGAAATTCTTGAAATGTGTATAAAAAAATATCCAACAGTAGGGACTGGCCCGACAGTAGGGACCGTTTGTTTAGAATTTTCGGAACAGAATAGTATTTTTGGGGCAGAATAGTATTTTTGAGGAAGTATAGTACTTTTGGAGTTGAATAGTATTTTTGGTGTGATATGGATTTTGTTCATACAGACGGACAGACGGACAGACGGACAGAAGGACAGACAGACAGACGGACATGGCTCAATCGATTTGGCTTCTCATCCTGATCAAGAATATATATACTTTATGGGGTCTGCCACGC